>WJEZ01002071.1:0-14689 GCA_009869925.1 Thalassaphorura encarpata | reverse complement strand
GAGAGTAAACATTCTGACCTCTGGCCTTTATTATCTTTTCACTCATTTTATCATAAATGTACTTGTATCTGAAATAAAGGAGATCACTCTCATATTTTAACTCAACCGTGTTTGGTCTCTATTCAATTTCTCGGTTTTTTATAACAGTTAGAAAATATTTTTAGATAATTGGATTATATTTTTTCATGTGGTTTTACCTCTGAAAGAAATTTTAATTTGGTTATGAGGTAAATATCAAAATAGAATACAAATAGAAATTATACAGTCCATTAAAAGTCCTTCCAATTTTAATATGGAATTCTCGTGAACGCCCTGTATTGCATGTTAATTAATTATTAATTACTCGACGTAATAAGTTCCCACCACTGACCTTGCACGTTCAAAGCAAATTTTTAAAAACCAAGTGGTAAATTTATCGATTTCTTAGCTTAGTTAATTTATTTGTTCTAAAATAATATTTTATTATAATGTATAAGTAATTGTATTGCGGCCGAAAATGTGAATATCAGATGAATTTTTTAACTTGTTTAGTCATCCAGCATATTCTTTAAATAAATGTCAGTGGAATTATTAACTCATAAAATTAGTATGTAAATTATAAATGAAGATGCGAATTGCACACCAAGTATTTTATAATATTTGCTGCGGCGTAGGCTTGGCTTGTTCGTTTGCGGCGTAGTAAAAGCATAGACCAGAAGCCAGGAAAACCTTTTCATTTGATAAATTCCCCGAATTCCGAAGACTAGAGCTTTCCTCTTCCTTAGAAAATAAAAATAATTTGGCAAACAAAAGTCAATTATGCGATGGGTTGAGAAGAGGTTTTTTTCTTATTTACGTATTCAAATCAAGCCCGGATAGATTAGTCTAGAAACTAGAATCTAGAGAAAAACAAGGAAGAGTTACGTAAAACCAGGCTGGACTATAAATACAAATTTATCAATGTACGTCTCAAGTAAGTGAATTGAATGCTCTTTGTTGTCTTGTCTTAAAAACCAGGATCAGGCAAAGAGAAGAGTTTAGTCCTAATTCTGCATCTCAAGTTTTCACACAAAATTTACCTCTGCCCTAAATTCCAAAAAATATTTTTAAAAAATGCCTATCGTTTACCGTGACATGACAATTCCTTATACTGAAAAAGAATTAGAAGAATTTCAAGTATTTTTCAAAGGACTTCCATCATACAGACCTGAAGATGGTGGTTCAGTTTCAATGGATGATTTACCACGAGTTACTTTGGAAGGATTACGATTCGAAAGAACAGAGGAGCAGCTAGACGCATACAAAGAATATTGGAAAATTAGCTTCAATGGACGAATGGTCCTGCCGGAATTATTGAATGTTCTGAGAAATGTCGTAAGACATGACCAGTGTTTTTTGGCTTGCATTATAAATTGCGACAAGAACAAGGATGGGTTTATAAGTGCAGATGAATTTGCAGTACTTATGAAAATTGTACCAGTCCATGATCCGAAGTTGGCTGATATCAAAATATCATTTGAGGATTTTGTCAAGGCAGCTGATACAAATAAGGATGGAAAAATTAGCATTGAAGAGTGTGCCGCTTGGTTGGAAAGTAAAATAAATTGTACATTTTAGTCACGTGTTAAAAATAACGCTATGGTTATTCTTTTTAACAACTGCTTTTTTCATAGTCCAATATGTAATAATGTAATAACCAATTATATATTATGGCTAGTTCTTGACAAAAATTCTGCAAGCTGTAACAACACTCTTTTGCAAAAATCGATGCGCCATTGAATGTCGAGAATATGTTTCAAAAAAGATATGAAATAAATCAACTAAAATGTGCTTTTCCCTTTGGCATAAGCTTTTTTCAAAGACACATAAGAATAGGAGAACTATAGGGTTTCACGTGGTGAGATTAAGCCTTCCAAGATACCAACAATAGATACAGATCTAGTGCAAATAATAAATCGATTTCAATCTACTTGTGTAGAAAAAAACAATGGTTGTCTTAAACTAACCCAAGCTTTAAGTGGGCAACCACAACGTATAATTTAGATTAACAGGATTACATCGGAAACTTAAAAATAGGAAATAAATGGTCATCAGAAGTCTACGTATCTCTAATCTATTGATCCAACAATGATTGGGCTTTTTAGGCCTCAGTTTTAATTTGGGCTTCAAGGAACAAACAAAGTGCGTTGAATTCATTCCAAATCATGAAAAAATTTTCAGGCGAACACTCATTTAAGAAATTTCAGTTGTTTTTAAATTTCGCTTCTAAATTAAGAGCACTGCCATTTACTCTGATACTTTTTAATGATGGAATAAGTGCACAACTTCAAATCTTTCCTAGCAAGTGGGATAGAATGATTTGGAGGATTTTAACCATCCTTGGTTTGATCTATATCATTCGAATTTATTTTGTGGATTTTGCTCTAAACTACAAAGGGCAATTTGAGCGCTCGATGACAGAATTGATGTTGAATGCACTTTGGGCTGTATTCTACGTTTGCATCGCATCATTTCAAATTCAATTTTTTTCTTTAACAAATGAAATCACCCAGACTATTAATCAAGTGATGAATCTTCATAAATTTGTCAAAAGTAAGAAAGCAAAGAAAACACGGGATTTTTATTTATGATTAATTGCATTTCTTTGCATTATTTCAGATGAGTCAGCCACATTTGGAATCATTTGGAAAAAAATTGACAGAGTGATTCCATTGATTTTTGTCAATTTAATTTATTGCACATTCTTGGCATCTGCACTTGCTTGGATTTTCCCACATCATGGACGTCATTTATTTTCCCATATTTCACCATCCTGGCAAACCAGAAATATCCAAATATTGTGTCAGATTTGGGAAAGTTATTTCCTGGCATTTCAAGTCATCGCTTTTTGGACGGCAATAGTTTTTAATGTACTTTATATTGAAACAATGTCAACGGCTATGCATCTACTTAAAAAGTGAGTAACAATATATATATTTTTTATTTATAATTAATTAGCCATTTGATTTTAGGAAATCATCGATGGAATCTCTACGATGTTACCAAATCCTCCGACTTTTGCATATTTTTCATTACAATTCATTTGGTTTATTTGGGATTCCTATCCTAAAATATACAATGGGAATTGCATCCGTATTTTCCGCGGCTGCTGCATTTAAATTAGCAAATCGTGTTGGATTCTTTATAATTTTTGTCCTTGGTTTTTCTGCATTTGTTTGTCTCTTTATAATTTGTCTCCTTGTACCAAGGGTTGGGCTAATGTACAAAAACTCACAGGATTTGATCACGTCAATCAAAGCAGCCATCACAGCAACCAAAGCAAATTCAAACAGAAGAAATAATAGGGAACAAATGGCAATGTTGAGCTGTTGTCCTCCCATCGGAATTAGTGTGTTGAAATTTTATATAATTGAAAGAAAAACAACGTTGACATTTATGGGAGTATTGATTAATGCTCTTGTCAATTTACTAGTAGGAATTCACTAGTTGAAAAAATCCAGTAATATTGCGACTAATATACAAAACTAATAAAATTCAGTCATTATCAGAATAGCAACCATTCTGTATATAACCTGAATGGTATGAATCCATTCCACTCAGTATTTTCATTTTGAATTGTTTTGTCCACTAATAACTAGGTAGAGTAGCTATTAAATTCTAGTCTAGAATCATACTAAACTTGTCTAACAACTCAATGTGAGGTCGATGAATGAAGCAAAAAGTAAGGCAAGAGTCACGTCCTCTTATCATAAAATCTATATTCGTGAAGCCTGTCCTACCCATCTTTAATTTTGTTTGAGCTTTTGGAGTTAGAAATGCCCTAGAGAATAACATTAAATTTCGCGTAGGCCTGAGAGAAGACGAGTATACGTGTATGTCTTAAGTGATATGCAAGATATAATCACATAGGATCCATCTTCACGCACATATGACCTGTATACTAATAAATGGTGTAAATTGAATAAATTTGAGAAGATGGTAAGATGGTTAGTTGTCGCGTTGCCTTTTGATGAGTAATAAATTGGGCTATTATCCAAATAGCATAAGCTCTGTATAAAAATCCAATGACATGGACTGCAATGTCTAGTTCTGCTAGGTTTGCCAAGGCTCTAAAAACTGCCGCAATCTGAAGAATAAGTCCAAATATGTTATAAAAGTTCCATAGTTGGGCACCCCTTATGCTTCCCTAAATATGAAAGGATGTAAATTTAACAATTTTAACAAAATATTACTTCGTAACAGACCTTGGTTACTGCAAAACTGAGAAGACAATTAGAAAGAAATTGGAGAAAGAGTCCTACTGAAACACAAAAGAGCAAGTTAGCATGGATATTCAAACTTTCCTGCCTTCGCTGATTTTGTTTGCTTACGTTGTTGCGCTGTTGCATTAGTTTGACTTTCCTGCTCCCCCTTGTGATCGAGATCTTCGTCTGTTGCATTATTAGCTGTTACATTCCATGTGTTTTGTTCTTCATTTGTATCATCAACAGAAATAAGTATGATAGCAATCGACACAAGAATAAAAAAATTCTGAGAAAGACAAGAAATAATATACAAAAATTTCCAAGAAATGTATGACTACTCTTACCCACTCAATAATCACTATAAAAAACGCCGTTCTTTTCCATTCTTCCACTTTAGTCAGCATATTCCACAAAATATTCTACTAAATTCTAGTTTAAACTGTAACTGGTGAAACTGGTGTAAAATACACTTTACGTGTTATGCCTTGTCTTTGTTTTTCCTGGCCTGGCCTTGGCCTACTATACCTTTTTTGGCAAATGTAGGTTCGGTGGAGCGAGCAGTGTATTATTGTAGTAGGGAAATGGAAATACCCGAATTTTGTCTAATTTATAATAAATGAAAAGATGGGTCGATTTGGATGAAAGTAGTACTGTTTTGAGAACAGCTTACTTGAAAATTCTATTAAATACTCATAAACTAAGCTACATGGCTGCTGCCGGGGCAAAGATCTATCTATCAATTTTCTCTGACTTTCACCTATAATGTCGTAAATAAATATCCACTATTTAAACTATTTAAACTAAAATTTTGAACATTGGAAAGTGAGAATGTGTTTCCCGAACTGGATACACGACTTGACGATAAGAGACAATTTACGTATGAGCTGAAAAATGATGGTGGTGGTCGGATTAAATTAAATAAAGGTTTAATCCGAATCAACCTATTGCAATACAATCCACACAAAAGATGGAAATTTCATCTGCAACAACTGAGAGAGAATGAGAACAGAAATCACCAAATGGGTGTGGCATTTCATATTAGTCATTTTCTCATTTTTCATTCTATTTGCATCTGGCATTTGGTCAATATTTTAATGAAAAACCGCTATGTCCGGTGCCCTGAGCATCGCAATCCACTTTTAGACCAATACGTGCCTTTGTAAAAAATAATAAATAGTTTAAAAAACTTTGCTGGATCCAAATGAGTTGGATGACCATGAACACACCAATGAGACACACAACACAAAAGGGGTTTAGCAATGCTAATGCTATGCAATGCAATGCAGTGGAATGAAAATGAAGCATTGCATTGCCTTACATTATGTAAACTCACTTCCCACTTAAATCTTATTTGCACTGTCAATGTAAGCTTGTGCTTGCAGTCGGCTGGCATAGGCATAGCAGTCTATCCAGCATGGCTTACTGTTTTTATTTACAATGTTTATTTTTTGCTTCCTTCCTTTGAATACGAATTTAAGTGCACTAAACCATGACGGACGGAGGGATCTGTTCTTCTTGGGGACCATGATGTGAATGTACATCACATGAAAAGAGATGAAAAAATTCACACCTTATAGTGTATGGAAAAATTCATCTACTTAACGTAATGCGTATCTACATAAGCCCAGTCACAGATTAAATTTCTACGCATAATCATCTCACGTTTTTTATCCTTTCAAAAATTGTTTCAAAATGGGTGCAAGTGAGAGTCATCGTTCTGCGATGCGTGAAGTTAAACCAATTCCATCAAAAGAATTACATTATGTGGACGATAATAATGAGAAATATATTTGGTTATTTGCAGCACTTGGATTTGGTACTTTGATTTTTATTTTGATTGCTATTTGTCTTTGTCGTGAATTAAATCAGAATGGGGATAAAAAAGACGATCAAAATGAAAATAGTGTAACACGCACAGATAAGGTACCTATGATTCCGTGATTCGTCAAAATTTCTAAATAGGAGGCTAAAAAGAGGTTCGGAATCGGATAATAAAATTATTTGGCTAAATTAAATAGACCCTAATTGATCTTTGTTATGATTCCAGTGTCATGTGCATTACATTATGATTTGAACATGCCCCGGTGTACTTTCTATTGGTCAGATGTGAACTCAATGGATTTGTTTGGACGATGTTATTTTAATATGAAGAAAAACGTAAAAACTTTAAATTGTTTGCTTTTCTTGTCGAAACCAAAATAAATCCATTAGAAAGTTATTCATCTTTCAACGCAACGTTTTGTGTAATTAATTATACCATTCAATTCTATTTAAATCACGCATACTGCACCCTCATGCATGCAACGTGTTGTGTCACCATAATTTGTATAATTTAAAGTCCCGCTAAGCTCAAAATGGTCAACAGTCTACGGTGTTTGGTAAATCACGTAAAAGACGTCAATTTGCAGTGCAATGTGTGTCGTGTGCGTTGAGTTATTGAAAACTTTTGGCATCTTTAATTATTTATTGTCGTCGAGAATTCTAAGCGAAAAGCATAAAAGATTGACACATTTTAATGCGTATAAGAAACATTCCGTTTCCGTTGTATCCAAATCGTTTTCTTCAGTTTGTTGAGATTAATCGAAGGATAAGTACCAAATTTTTTTAAGCAGCGCTTGAGAATGAAAACGAAATTCGTGTGGGTAAGTCTAAAAAATAACCTTTAAAATATTGTATTGTAGCGTTTTTATATTTGTTTCTATTTCACCGAATCCTTGCAGGTGTTTGTATTTTTGCTTATGAGTTTGGTGAATACTGATTTCGGGCAAAGTCAAACGCTTCGTTTATCAAGGCAAACAAAAGGGGAAACAGATGTACAGCAAAAAACCGAAGAGCAAAAACCGGTTGTCACAGATCAGCAGAAAACAGAAGATCAAACCCAAAAGAGCGAAAGTGATGTGGTGAAGGATCAAGGTGAACTCCAACTTGTGACTGAAAAACCTGCTAATACAGACCAGGTTCAAGAATCAGTCCCTGCGAAGCAACCGAAATCAGTCCCTCCGAAGGAATCAGTCCCTCGGAAGGAGTCAGGCCCTCCGAAGGAATCAGGCTCTCAAAAGGAATCAGGCCTTCAAAAGGAATCAGGCTCTCAAAAGGAATCAGGCCTTCAAAAGGAATCAGGCTCTCTAAAGGAATCAGTCCCTCTTAAAGTTCCAATATTGATTCCATCAAAAAAACCTGGAAATGACTCTGAAACACAAGTTCAAACTGGAACACAATATCCACCTCCAGTCGAACCTAGAACAGATCTACAATTGCCATCTGATGGGTACCCAGTATCGAAATCACTTGCTGATATGCAATCGCCATATGCTGGAGGATACTCTTCACCGCTAGGTGACTCTGGTGGGTATGGGTACCCATCTCCCCCGCAAGGAATTTCCGGAGGGTATGAGGATTCTAAACCTTCTGCCGAATATGGAGCTCCTCCCATTTCACAATACTCTACAGAAGGAGAGTGGGAATATTCAAATCCAGGGGTTTCATATGGATTTTATGCATCGCCGCCACAATCACGTGCAAACGTTTATAAAAATCAAGCTGGACTTATCGACCCAAGATTTAAAAAGAGGAAAAATAAATCACACAATGAGTACAGCTAATATCGGCCGCCAGGTGGCGCTAGCGGTAGCGGTAAACAAGGTAGATGGCATTCCAAGCACGACGACGGCTGGTACCCTAATGCCAATAGCGGCGAGAGAAGTATCTATGGACCACCAGGTGGCGTAAAAAACAATTATGGACCGCTAGGTGCCACATTCTTATCACAGCCAGTGGTACGATCAAGCACAAAATTCACCGCATCACAATAGACCGCCGCCGTCATTTGAGGAAAGCAGTGAAGAGAACGAAGAAGAATGGGAGGGTGCCAAAGGTCAAAGCCAAAAAGGTCACAATTCAAGGTGGGGATGGAATTTGAACACTGATGGCGAGAATCAAAATGAACGCGGCAGTTTTGAACAAAGTTATGATTATGAACCAAATACAAATGGAAATGATGGATTAAATTATTTGGATGAACAGAGTCACAGCTCTGGCTCCTGGCCAAAATTTCGTAAGCCAAACACTCAGCAATTTCAACATTGGTATCCACAACAGAAGCACCTGTACCAGGACTCCTTTGAAAATTATGATCGTCAAACTTCAAATCCTGATTACAGCTACGTTAGCCATAGCCAAAGCCAAAATGGTCTTCACAATTCTCATGGAGTGTGACGACTTTGCTAACCATGAGAAGATAAAGGTCTAAACGGTCACATATGCCCATTGGTTCCATAAAATGATTTTTAAAAATCATAAAGGAAATTCACAGAATATGTAAATATTTATTTACATAAATAACCTAAATAATATCAGATAATTTTCTCTAATAACTAAAATATGGGAGAGCTATGAGTGGACTGAAATCACTCAACTTAACTATATATTATATAATAAAATGATTTTACGAAATCGATGAATTTGATGAAATTGAAGTGGTCATCTGCAGCTGATCCTTCTTCTTCATCCAAGGGGTGAACTTAAGAATTAACACTTCTTAAATATAATCAATTAAAATTAAATATAATATATTTTCGAACTATATTATAAAATATTAAATTTTAACAAAGAAAAGACCCTTTAGGATCAAAATTATGACTTTGGTAAAGTCTACGTCTATACAGAGAGAAATCCAGAAGTGAAGTGGATCAAGTGAACTTTCAGTTCACGACAAAGAGAAGCTGATGCAATGTCAGTTTAAATTGCGTAGATGTCTCAGCTAGAGGAAAACGTAGGTGAGACATGAAACTACGTCTCAGTCTTTTCTGGAATTATTAAAAATAGAATTCCAAGGGCTCAAAAATCATAAAAAGATGTAAGATGTCACTTTATGCATTAAACTGTGGTGTTGGGTCGTTACATGGTCCCCCCCTCATGGGGCCTGTGATGGGCCACAGACTATGCTGTGATAAATACTGAATCATTGTTAAAGTATTAATCCCATAATGAGTAATCATCAATAGTTGGTTCGGGTTCCGGATAACCCGTAAAACCGGTGACACAGACCATGTGCTGACCATTTAGAGATACTGTTAGGTATTATAGTGTCTTTCCAACTAGAGTGTCTATAAAAAGCTCATACTCACTAAAAGTGGATTATCGGAGATGTTCGTCAATGATCAGTTTAAAAGTTGTTTTAATAGATCCAAATTAATATTGGAATTATACCATACGTTATTATAGAAATTTCTGACATTTTCGTCAGATGGAACGAACTCATCACCACAAGTTAATGCTTGTTCTAAAACTGGCATTTGACTTATTGATTTTGTTAAATCTGCAACACTCTGAGCAGGAGACAAACTAGGTAAGGATGAACTATCTGACATGTCATCAGATCTCTGATGAAATCTTTTTAGAAATTGTATATGTAGAGGACCTTCAACTTTACCATCGTCATTTTCAACAAAGTAATTTAACTTATTAACGACTTTCACTATCTTACACGGTTGACGACGATAAAGTGGGGAAATGCCAGCTGAGATCTTCTTTTGCTTGCTTGACTGGACAACATTCTTCACCAAGACGAGATCTCCAATGCCAAATTCATCATCCCTATGCCTCGTGTCATAATATGTCTTTTGTTTGACCTGAGCAGACAAAATATTAGAACGAACCAAAGCAAGCATTTTGTTATATACTGTTCTTCATTCAAAAAGGTCATCAGAACCTAAGACTGGTTCATCGAGTGGGTTTTCATTTGAATCTGAATTAATTTCATTTAAAGAGTTATCAAATGGCAGTTTCAACTCTCTATCAAATAGAATTTTTGATGGGGAAAAGCCTGTAGAATCATGACAAGCAGAATTCATTGCCAATTGAAAGTAAGGCATATATGAAGCCCAAAGATTCTGAGCTACATCCTCTACAAAAATTTTGATCATTTGTTTTAAAGTTCTATTCACCCTCTCAGTCAAATTAGATTGAGGATGATATTTTGATAGAAAAACATGGTTAATTTTCCATTGTTTGCAAAGAAAGTCTAACAAACTGGCTTTGAGATTTGTACCATTATCAGAAATTAACCTTCTGGGCATTCCATGTCTGCATAACAATTCTTTCTCAATTATTTCAATTAAGCATTTAGCTGTAGCAGTACGCAATGGAATAACTTCAGTCCATTTAGAAAATGCGTCAACTGCGACAAAAATATATTTGAATCTACCCGGAGAAGAAGGTGTATATGGTCCCATGAGGTCAATGTAAATAGAGTCCCAAGGTTCAGTTATTTTAGAAATCTGCATTAGACCAGGTTGTTTCTGATTAGAATATTTGCATCTTTGGCATTGTCCACAAGATTGAACATATTTAACAACAGAATTTTTCATACCCTTCCAGAAAACTCTAGGTAAAAGTCTCTTATAGGTTTTCATAATTCCAAAATGTCCACTAGTGGGTGAGTCATGTAATTCCTTAATTACATCATTAATCATAGAACGAGGAATTACTGGAACATTATGAGAATCTAACTTCTTGAAAATTATACCATTTACTACTGTGTAGTCATCAGGTAATTTAGTCACTAAATCTATCAGAAGTGTGTCCTTCTCTTGTTCAGATTTTAATTTAGAAATGTCAAAGTTAGAAGTCAGTAAAGTCATAGCAAATTGTGGTCTAGAATTTTTATCGTTATTATTTACTGGTAATGGAGCATACATGTAATCAGGATTATCGTCAATTGTTTCCTCGTCAGGTAACGGATTACGTGATAACCAATCAGCCATTACATTATCTTTACCCCTAATGTGAATTATGCAAGGTGACCATTCTTGCAAAGTACCAGCCCAGCGCATAAGTTTTTGCCTAGAATTCTTCATAGAATCCAGCCAAACCAAAGCCTGGTTATCAGATTGTATGACGAACTTTTGACCATCTAAGTAAGGCCTAAATCGTTCTAAGGCATAAATAATGCCATAACATTCTCTCTCAGGAGTGGTGTAATTTCGTTGTGCTGAATTCAGAGTTTTGCTACCGAAGGATACCACCTTCTCAACTCCATTGTCATCCAATTGAGACAAAACACAGCCAACGCCATAATCAGATGCATCTGTTTTTAATATAAAAGGTTTTTCAAAATCTGGATGTTTCAGAACCAAATCTTGACAAATTGCTTCCTTGAGCTTCTCGACTGCCTCTTTTTCCTTATTACCCCAGATGAACTTTTTGCTCAAACTGGTAAGGTCAAAAAGAGGTTTAGCAATCTCAGCGTAATGTTCTAAAAACGGAGAATACCATCCCACAGAACCTAAAAACGATCTGAGTGCTTTTCTACTCTTTGGAGGTTTTGCCTCAGCAATGTCACGAACATTTGCTGGGTCTTTAGAAATTCCCTCAGAAGATACCAAATGTCCAAGAAACTTCAATTTTGTTTTCCCGAACTCACATTTGCTCGTGTTCAAAGTCAGTCCAGCTTCACGAAGCCTTTCTAATACTTTTTTTAAATGAGACAAATGTTCTTCAAAACTTTTTGAGAAGATTAAAATGTCATCTTTATAGACAACAACAAATTCGAAACCCCTAAGAACATCAATCATTAGACTTTGAAAGACCGCAGGGCCATTTTTCAATCCAAAGGATAAAACGTTATACTCATAAAGACCAAATTCAGTCTGAAATGCAGTATACTTCTTACAATTTTCAAAAAATTTAACTTGCCAATAGCCTTTTTCCAAATTCATAGCTGACAAGAATTTTGCTGAACTCAATTTCCGCAAAACATCCCTAATTTTTGGAATTGGAAATGAGTCATGTTCCAAAAACTTATTAATATGACGATAGTCAACCACAAATCTCCAATCACCTGACTTTTTAGGTCGGAGAAAAACTGGACTTGAATAAGGTGATGTGGATGGTCTAACAATATTTAATTCTTCCATCAATTTAACTTGTTTGCAAATTTCCTTCGCCTTTGCAGGAGAAGTAGGAAAAGGTCGTTGTCTTTTAGGATCCTCACTCGTTAATTTGAAATCATAAACGAAATTTTTAGTTTGACCTAGTTTACAATCAACAACATCATCGAATTGTTTTAATAGTGATTTTATTTTATTATTCTGAAATTCGTCTAATGGTTGTAAAACTCTAGCTGGAATTTCAGAAGTAGAAATTTCTTCAAAAGAATAAGATTTATCAGGCCAATCTTTGAGGAAACCAAATTTATGATTTTGAAAATCTATCATTAATCCAGAATAAGACATGAAGTCAGTTCCAAGAATTACATCCAGGGGAGTATTATTTAAAACAACAAAATCATGAAAATATTTATTCTTTTTAATATAAAAGCGTCTTTTAACAATCCCAAGCGGAGTAACCTGTGTGTCGTTAGCCAGTAAAATAGGACCACGTGTCCAAGGTTTGATAATTTCTTTTTCATCAATCAAATTTTGAGATAAAATAGACACAGAAGCACCAGAATCTAAAAGTGCTTTGTGCTCATGGCCATTCATTTTTAATAAAATTAAGGGAATTTTTCCTCGTGGGTTTTTAGAAAAGTTTGGGTGAGTCACCAAAAACTCACAAAAAGTTACTCGCCCGTGGAGTTTTCCAAACTCTCTTTACCTTGTTTCTTTTTATTGTTATTCTTCTTGTAAGATTTACTGTCAGGATTTTTGAAACAAAATTCTGCCTTGTGGCCAGTTTTATTGCAAAAGGTGCAATTCAACTCTGATCTGGTCTGATCTGGTCTTTTCCTGATCAGTTTTATTTGAAACCTTCGGTTTGTCTTCAACCTTTGTTTCAACTTTACAATCAGAAGTCCAATGTCGAGGTTTTTTACAAGTCTTACAAAATGGACTTGGAGTCTTGGTCTTCTTATTTGAGTCAGTTGTCTCAACTTTAGTTTTTGTTGTCTCTTTCGAAGAAGGAGATTTAGACAACTTGTTCGCCAAGGTAATCATCTGATACAAATCTGTCAAGTTTGCAGAAACCAAATGATCTCTTAGTTTGTCATTCGAACGTTCAGAGATGAAAGAAACTAAATCTTTAGAATTCGGTTCGTTATCGTTAAACGTCTTACGATATTGAAGTTCCATTTGAATTGCAAAGTTCTCAAAAGATTCATTGTCCTTTTGACGTCTTGTAAATAATTTTTCAATCGTCTCACATTTAGTGAATTCAGTTCCATACATCTGATTAAAATGATGAATAAATTCAGACCAAGTCTTGGCAATGAGTCTAGTTCTTTGCCACCAAAGAAGCTGACTTTTATTTTTCTCGAAAATCATCGTTAAGTTAGTCAACCAATCATCTGAATTAACCTTCCTATAACGAAAGTAAGACTCGAGTTCTGAAATGAAAGCAGAAGTCGTAGTGACTTGTGGGTCAAACTTTGGAACTGGAATGTTAGATGGTCTTGAGTATAAAGTACCCAATTGTGAAATTAAGGAAGTGTCATTCAATGGATTTGAATTGTTGGTATTTTGAATGAATGTGTCATTCGGTGGGTTAGTCAGATCCACATTTTGGTCATTTTTATTTCCATTAACCAGATTCAAAATGTGATCTTCAAATGTGTCAAATTTGTCTTTTAACAAGTCAGAAATGTTCTGATTTTCGTAAGACTCAATCATTTCAGTCAATTCAACTTTCAAATCGTCAAATTTTGTCTGAAAATGTTCAATCAAGTCACTTTTGAGGAGTCTGTAACGATTGCCTCGCTCCTCCCTTTCCAAAATCAAACTCTTCTCTAAATGAGCAATTCTACTCTGAAAATGAAGTT
This sequence comes from Thalassaphorura encarpata, assembly GCA_009869925.1. Lineage (NCBI taxonomy): Eukaryota > Metazoa > Arthropoda > Collembola > Poduromorpha > Onychiuridae > Thalassaphorura > Thalassaphorura encarpata. Next base: position 712 of record WJEZ01002071.1, on the reverse strand, counting down.
CTAATGACTTCAAAGAATTCCCATATTTGTTAAAATGTTTGTCAGAAAAATCGTCAAGAATGTGACTTGGTTCAGAGTCATTTCTCAGTTTCCAAATCAATAAACAAGACACAACAAATAAACTGAGGAGTGCAATAAAAGCACAAACATAAAATTCAGTAGACAAATTGAAAATAAAATCCATTGTGGAATCAAAAATCGATCAACAGTTTACAAAATCATTAACCAGAAACAAAAAAACACAACCTCATTTGAAGGAATTGAACAAATTACGAATTTAGATTAAGAAACGAAACTAATTGACATGGGCAATTTACAATAAACGAAACCGTGGTTTCGGCACCAAATTTATGTGACGACTTTGCTAACCATGAAAAGATAAATGTCTAAACGGTCACATATGCCCATTGGTTCCATAAAATGATTTTTAAAAATCATAAAGGAAATTCACAGAATATGTAAACATTTATTTACATAAATAACCTAAATAAGATCAGAAGATTTTCTCTAATAACTAAAATATGGGAGAGCTATGAGTGGACTGAAATCACTCAACTGAACTATATATTATATAATAAAATGATTTTACGAAATCGATAAATTTGATGAAATTGAAGTGGTCATCTGCAGCTGATCCTTCTTCTTCATCCAAGGGGTGAACTTAAGAATTAACACTTCTTAAATATAATCAATTAAAATTAAATATAATATA
>WJEZ01002070.1:0-14694 GCA_009869925.1 Thalassaphorura encarpata | reverse complement strand
AACTTTAAATCCTTGCATGCGGCAATGGAGAAAGCTGCATCACCTCCGTTTGGACGGAAACGGCGATCCTTATTTGGAAAGAAAGAGTCTGAAGGTCGAGATTAATATTCTCTAAAGACGAAGAAATAAATAAGTTCACCTGACTGATAGAATTCATTTGTTCATAGGAATGTCTCAGATGAATCTTGATGCAGGTCAGAAAGAGATTGGTCCCAGATTTTGTAAGGATTGTGGAATGCTCTACTCTCCAGGCGAAGCCATAGATGAGGAAGAGCATCGGAAAGCTCATACACGCTTGGATAATTTATTTTCACTTAAGGTAAGAAATAATATCGATATGAAAAACAGGCACAATCTTAATATTATCATTTTCTGCTCATTAGCTGTGGAAGGATGTTCGAATTTTGCACACCTTTGTTGATGGTGGTCTCATAATTATGGTTCAGTGTTCAACTGATCCAAAACTTATCATGAACAAATTGAAGGATTTTCTCTGCTGGGTTGATTCAGAACTGGGGGCAGGAGTTGACGTTACTTCAAATCCTTCCCGTCGAATTTTTCTTTACGTGTTTCCATCAAGACGGAAAGGTGTTGTTCGTGTGTTTGGTAAGAGCATTCAGCAAATTCTCTTTTCTCTATCCAACTGGACGGAAATAACTCTGTCTAATAATTGAAACAAATTGGGCAGGGTGTGCTGTAACCGAAATAGTCAACTCTCAGAAAATTGTAGCATATCGTGTTCAACCACCTGCACTTTCTTCTGAAAAAGCTGAGTCAAAGTTGCAAGTTGAAGAGAATGTGAGTTCACGAAGAAACCATGTTGATGTTCCTGGGACAGTCATAGTGGGGATAACGCGTCTATGGACTGACAAAAACTTCCGAAAACGACAAATCGCATCCCGACTTTGTGATTCGATTCGTTTCCACAGTGGAGTTTTGGGTTCCGTGATTCCAAAAAACAAGTTGGGTATCCTGGAACCTTCAGAGGATGGAAGAGCTTTCATGTATCGTTACACTGAAGGGACTGGATCTCTTTACTCGTATATTGCTTAAATTCGATTTTGTTATTCAGAAACTTTTCTTTGATCGTCTTTTCATGCAGTTTGTGTTCAGTTTTCTTTTTGTAATTCTTCTCCAGGAACCAGTGCAATTTCTGCTGTAACTTTAATTTTTCTATTTTACTGCCATGTTAGTAAGTACAGAGACAAATCAAACAATACGCTTAAACCTATGTGGAATGATCTTGCAATTTCTGCTGTAACTTTAATTTTTCTATTTTACTGCCATGTTAGTAAGTACAGAGACAAGTCAAACAATACGCTTAAACCTATGTGGAATGATCGCATTACATCGCATGGGTCTATTTTGTATTGTTGGTGTCAATTCGCATTTAAGCATTTTTTTTACAGCATTGACAATAAATGCATTTTGTTGAACTACTTTTATTCAATTTTTTTATATTTTATTGAAGTACAAATACTAGTATTAAGGTTGAAATTACGTTGATTACGTTCGCCATGAATAAGCACAAAACAAGGAAGGATTCAGAAATTGGAGACAAGGCCAAGATATCGATAGTACTCGCCAGATTAAGACTTTTATGTTGTATATTTTTGTGGTTTTCCTGCCTAAATTTCTTGGCGAAAAGTTGAGCCCGGTCAAAGGGCTAGTAAGTGATAGTTGTAGGGGAAGAATGTTTCACACAATAACATTCCTCGTATTTTTCTATACAGTGCAGTTTTCCGAATTAAACATGGCTAGTAAGTGATAGTTGTAGGGGAAGAATGTTTCACACAATAACATTCCTCGTATTTTTCTATACAGTGCAGTTTTCCGAATTACACAAAATTCAAAATAAAAAGGATGCTCAGGTTCGTTTTGTTCCAATTAATTTTTTAATATTGTAGAAAATTTTAATTATCATTAAATTTAGGAATATCTGGAGCGGTTAGGCTATGCCGAACAAACTATTCGGAATCGATTTGGAGGGAATGTGGAGGATGAAAGCAGATATCGTGAAGCTCTTTGGAATTATCAGCTTTTCTACGGTCTTACTCCATCTGGGCTATTGGACAATGCCACAATGAAAATGATGAATCGAGCTCGCTGTGGGAATCCCGATGCGTTCACACCATTAGTTGGAACACCTCGTCGTAAGCGATTTGCATTGTCCTCTTTCAAATGGAGAAAACAGATAGTGACTTACAGAGTCATGGATTATCCACCAAATGCGTTGGCAAAATTTCTACCCAAGGAAATAGTTGATTCGGAAATAGCCTATGCGTTTTCAATGTGGTCTCCCACTGTAAATATTACATTCCTGCAGTTGGATTATTCACCGGTACATTTTTATTACATTTCATGAAATATTTAAGTTTTACATAAAAGGTTACTCCCAAATTGTTCCTCAGGTTGACATCGAAATTCGGTTCGTTGAAAAATCGCATGGAGACAGCGTGGATTTCGAAGGGCCAGGATTAATGTTGGCCCATGCATATTATCCTGATCCGGAGACTCCCTTCAAAGGGGACATTCATTTTGATAGTGAAGAACCGTGGACGTTTGGAATCCCAAAATCAGATAGATTTCATTTCCGTTGGATTGCAATCCATGAAATCGGACATTCTTTGGGACTTGAGCATTCACAAATTGAGAGTTCGTACATGTTTGCAATGTATCCATTGGATGTTTATGATCCAAATACGCCTCTTCATATTGACGATATTGAAGGAGCACAGGTTAATAATTAGCCGTCAATAATTTATGAATTTGAAATTTACATAATTTTCACTTCAGATCCTTTATGACGTGAAAATAACGGATAGATCTTCATCAGCTAAAATGATGATGGCAGTGGAAGTGGAACCGAACGGGGCAGACCGATCCAGCAGCGACAACAATGAAATTGTTCTGCGAAATAGTGGAGATTTTACCCTTGGTCAAAAACCTTTCCTTGTACGGAACCCGTTTTCAGAATCGAGAATCATGATTTGCAAAATTAATGATAGGATTAGTAATACTTTTTCCGCATTTTTGAAATCTCTACTTATTTGTATCCCGACGGAATATTTTGAGTAGAAAAGTAAAGTTGAGTTAGTATTGTTAAGTATACTGCTACTCCGCACCTCTTGAGACGAGGTATAATAGAGTTGATATTTATTGTTAGACGAAAGTTTAGTTAGTGGGGTTAGTTGGATCTTATTTCGCAATCGCACTCGACTCAAAGAACATAAGAACTGCAAGTCTTTAATTTGTCATTAAACATGGTACAATGCGAATCTTTTCATCCTTTTGAGCGTTCAAATGGTTTTTCTTAGGTGCTGGTGCTGAATTGAGTTCTACCTTGACTTGATTAATCCATTAACATATATATATGTCATGAAAACTTAGTCTTGTGTCTGCAACAGTATAAAAGAACTCGTACTAGGCTAAATTATGTAGTCAGGCTGTTATTCTTAGGCTTACACAGCGAAGTAATTTTTCTGAGCTTTATTTTTAGTATTACGATGAATAGTAATTTCGGATTTCGATTTCTCGTTGTTTCCCTCGTGGTTCTAACTGCTCATTACACGAATGCTCAATCCCCATGTCGTAAGTGATTACACAATACGGACTAAACTTAAAAGTTTAACGTTCATTTCCTTTTAAATCTAATTTCTGAACTATTTTTGAAGAGTCTGGGGGTGAATGGCCTGGGAGTTGCCAACCGGCAGGAGATCAAGTCGGAATTTGCATTTTTGATCCATCCCGTAATTGTGTAGCGGACTCGGACTGCTCAGAAAATTTAAAATGTTGTCCAAGCGGTTGTGGGCGAGTTTGCTCCCCACCTGTATTTTTCTAAAAATTATAAATAATACAAACACTGGAACAGTTTGAGGGAGGAAGAGCAGGCAGGATTCTCAATATTGGTTTTACACAGAGACTAAAGACGCAAAATGTGTGATTGACATTAAGTTCTCATTAGACTATCAGTGGCACATGCTTCATTTGCTTCTGTAATTAACACTAGATTATTTTAGATTTGTCAACTCTTCATTAGTTCTAAATTAAAGGTGCTGTGTATAACAATGAGAATCAATGCATTTTTCATTTGGCAAATTCGCTGAAGTTTTCAGAAGACAGAGACATTGCAAAGCTAACCATTAAGGTTGAGAGACCTTCTACAATGCGAGCTGGATTTGGTGCATTTCTTATTGTAATCCTCGCAGTTTCACTACTTGAGACAGGTACGCCCTTTCAATTCTCTTGAGAGCAGAACAGTATTTCAGAATTAGTCAAGTTTTCAGAAACATCTATTTGTTACTGAGAACTTTTAAGTAATTAAAATTATCCGTTTAGCAACTTCGCCATTTACGACTCGAAATATTTAATTAAATGTCAAGACTAGTAACAATTTTAATTTTAGGAACTCTTGCCACGTATCATCGGAAATGTCGTGCACCCCCAACCAACTGCCTCAACATTGACCTCACAAAACTTTGTTCCAGAAGTTCAGAATGCCTTGATGGGGAAAGATGCTGCAAGAGCAGATCCTGCCGTGGGATCAGCTTTTGTCTCGAAGTGGACCCAGTTCACTGGTAATCCTACTACAACAGAGAAACCAGGAATCATCGTGGTATAATCGAAATCTAACAGCAGCAACCACAGTCTAACCAGTTATATTCTTCGAAATTTCTTGAAATTGAAAGATTAAATTTATTCCTAATAAAAATCTAAACTACTTCTGTAGAAACTACTAAAATGCGTATTTAATGTGTCATCACTCATAGTAGTAGTTCATCTGTAGTCTGGAAGAAATAAAGCGTCATTGAATTTCCTTGAACTCGAACCTGATGTAAATATGCTAAAGTAATAGCAATAGCACGTATTTTGCAAAGGCAGCGTGTAGCACATGCACAAAGCTAATCAAATAGCAAATTCTTTAATCCTAGCATTAAGAATTAAACCCACAGTCTGGTACATTGATCCACTATATAATACCTTATCTAGGAGACCTATTTCGTTTAGAGTTACTTCTTGCCTTCCTGGAACCTTTCTTGCGACTTGCGAACTTTATCTTCACAACATGAGATGACTGACTTATCATAGGGGAACTTAGACTTAACTTAAGAATACTTAATTTTAGAACTCAAGAATTTCTTCAGTTGAACCCGTATAAATAAGTCATTCTTCAGAACCTCTGAATCAGAATCAATTCAGACCGTGGCATCTGCAGTACAGTATAATTTTCTGATCATATTTTTAACCAGTAAAACCAACATGAAGAGCTTGATTGCATTGTCGAGCATTGTTGTTCTCATTGCTGTCATTTCCACAACTTCTGTATCAGCCGTCACTTGTAAGTTCAATTCAAAGGTCGCAATTTCAAAGTTGCTCTGTTTAGTCACATTCTTAAACTTCTGAATTTGTTGACTTTACAGATGGGAGAACCCCCAAAGAAGGGTCATGTCCAACGACTAATGACATAGAGACTTGCGACTACCGCGTCGGATGTATAAACGACTACTGCTGCAGTGGAGAAATGAAATGTTGTTCCAGCGCTTGTGGAAAAGTTTGCAAATTTCCCGAAAATCCCGAGCGAGAGTCGTTCAGGATCCGGAATGCCTAGTTGGATTTCCAGCCGATACGAAATAAAATAATTTATTGACTAATACTCGTATGTACTCTCTTAACCAGTTGTGTTTGTTAGAATAAACGAAGTAATAATCTACAACATGAGTTAAAATTGATAATTGTTAGACGCCAAAACTTTTCTGTTTGTAATTTGATGGCAACTTGATTAAAACAGAATAAATGTGTCTGGTGTGTCATGAATCTAAATTTTATTTGTTTTTTGATGAAGTGACAAAAAGAATAATCAACTAGGATAGGATTATATCCATATCTAGGTGAAAAAAATCAAAAAACTATTACTTTCCAATGATTTTTGAAAAAAATCCTAGGTTTCTTTGTCGTGGTAGTAGTAGTGGTCGTCGTAGTGGTGGTGGTTGTGGTTGTAGAAGTAGTGCCTTTGGAACTGGTCTGGCCACTAAACGGAGGAATTGGTGCAACTGCATACGGATTTGTGTTTTTATTTGTAGACAATGGAAGTTTTTCCCAAAATTCCAGACGAGGAGAAAATGGATCTGGGATCAATTTAGTGTCCGTATCAATGTTGTACCAATTCAATGGAGCTGATTTCGTTTGATGGTTGAATTGGCTGCCATGTCGTGGCTTTTCCCCAAGTTTTGGTCGGTTTCCTAAGGTTAAAAGACTTTAGAAATGACAAAGACCAATAACCTATTGAAAAACTGCTCTATATTTCTCATATTTTAACATTTACCCGTCGGTTCCGAACGAAACCCAGAGTTTGACCAATTTTCTTGAAAATTCCAACTCTTTTGACCCTTGTTTGATCTCAACAGCTGAAGTTAATGGGAAAATGTATTGCAAATCATCCACATGAGCAACTCCTTTCAAACCTGTTCATTTCACAATAAATATTATTGTACGTATTTTTCAACCACGATCAATTTTAAACGCATATTATAATTATCCTTTACCTAAATCTTTAGGCCCAATACTTCCCAAAACACTGACACCACTGTCATGTGTGAAATAATACAGATAGACAGGATTACTCTTGGCATATAAAAGTGCACTTGTCTGAGCTGGTTCGAAAAAGTTGCGATCCGAAAACATGTTAATCAAACCCTCTTTGCTACTTCTACCGATATTTTTTGTGCCAAAATAAAAGTCTTTGATTTTTGTCGAAACAAGTGTTGGATTAGTAGCTGTATGTTTGTAACCCAACATGAGTGGACCAAACTTTGACCAATTCTGGTCCACTTCTTGCAATGCCTTTGAACTGTTGAGAAGGGCTTAAAATTTTTAAGGCAAATATTAGTTTTGAATTACTCAACTTGTTAAGAAAATTGTGGTTTTTTATCTTACTTGCTAGTCCAACTCCCATTCCATCCAGGGAAGTCACTCCAGTCAGAAGTGGAACTTGATTAAATTTCCCTTGACGGAAGATTTCTTCTGGGAGATCCGTGAGGAATTTCTCACGAGGTCCAGAAGTAGACTCTACGGATGGAGCAAACGGAACTGACGGATCGTGTGTCCAGCCCTACTCCAAAAGGAAAAATTCGTTAAACAGCTTCTACAAGATTATGACATTATATAAAGTTCGAATACGTTTAGCTCACAATAAGTTTTTGTTGTTTTTCAACGATTAATTTTGAGTCTTTCGTTTTAAGACAAGACACAAGTTCTGTCGTTGTTGCGTTGGAACATCCCAAAAGTACTCCAAGATTATTAAAGACAACTTCTGGCTGTCTTACCAGAGCCCATGGGGTTAATGCGCTACCACTTTGTGCAATTGCAGCATGGAAAAGTCCTATTTTCCAAGCAATAAATTAAATCGTTTAATAATTCTGATTCTGACTTTCTTCGGAGTTTACCTTTGCTCATTGGAGAAATGAGATGATAGGAAACAGAGGCAGCCCCAGCACTATTTCCATAGATCGTGACTCGGTTGCTATCTCCGCCAAAACTAGCAATATTCTCTTTTACCCATTTAAGTGCCAAAACTTGATCCTTCATCCCCAAGTTTGGGGCAATGTCTTTGTTTGCCCCATTTAAGAATCCTAAAAATTTTGCAGAAAAGGTTCAGGTTAGATGAATAATTTCACAGCAAAAGCACAAAGGATTCACCAAGTGCCCCAAGGCGATAATTGAAAGTCACAAGGATTACGTCTTCATCTAACAAATACTTGGGGGAATACAAATGTCCACTTTGGGTAACAAAAGATCCTCCATGAATGTAAACAAGGACGGGGAGCAATTTCCCACCTGATGATTTAATTGCACTTCCTTTCGGAATCTAAAGATTGTAAGTGGATCCAACCTATTAGATTCAAACGTTTTTTGATAAAGGTAATTTCTTTTACCAAAGGAGTATGGACATTTAAAAATAGGCAATCTTCAGACCCCACAACTTCTTTAATGTCTCTTTTGTACTGGGAACATATAGAACCGACTTTTGACCCATCTCGCACTCCAGTCCATTTTACAGCTGGTTCTGCAACCTTTTGGAATTTTCATAGTATAGCCATATTTATATGAGAATATAGCAAGTTGGAAAGTCTGGCCATCATAAGGTTCTTAATATACATGTTTTACAGTTACAGTTTTACCTTGAATCTTTGTGGTGGTTTTGCATAGGGTATGCCAAGAAATGAGATAGCTTGTCTTCCATCCCGAGTTTGGAAAGCTTTTCCGTTGATTTTCCCCTGTGGAATCGTAAGGGTTGTCTCAATCGCCGCACTCGTAGCCAAATATATGGAAATGGCAACAATCAACAGAAGTATTGCCGACTTCATTTTTAATTTGTTTTAAGAAAACCTTCTACTCCTGCCCAGACCTCACGGATAACTATTCTACTCTAACAATTCTTCAAGAACAAAACCCTTTCTTTTATTGAAATTAGTTGACGTAAGAAACAAAAATTGTTTTGCACTCCGGGGTGCCGGTATAGGGTCTAAGACTACAATTACCATATTTAAATACTTAAACTGATAATAGCATGTCATTTCTATATTCTTATGCTTTGTATTCCAAAGAAGGAATCCATAATTAATTCCTTTGTTGTTTTGCGTTTTCACTGCCAAGCTAATGCAGGTGTTCGGGTCGGGCAAGTGCAAGGTTAAGCAAAAGCATGTAGGGAGTTAATTATGAAGATGACAAATTCAGGCAAGCAAGCAAATCAACAATAGAAAATTTGAATTTATCGAATCTTTTTAAATGTCAAGATTTTGTTAACTCACAGCAGCAGTCCCACAGCAGTGTGATCGCTTTAACGCTACCATTTACATATATTTCCAGAAAATTAACTATCTGATATTCCATTGATTTGATGTGTGATCTCAAAAATTCATAATGGTGTGAAGTCGAAGTTGAATTATTAAACGATGAAAATGCCATTGCTCATAGCATATGTCGAAATTGTCTGGATACATCTGGAATGGACCTGCTATCCAAAATTTAATCAATAATGACAATCCATTCCAAGCTTAATTCATCAATATCCATAGATCCCACGACTCGACAACAAGATTTTTGTTTGTGCATACTTTCAAGAAGTGTACGTGTTCAGAATTCCGGAGAAATCTCATTTGATTCTATACTTAATGCAAAGCATTAGCAAGGGGTAAAAGGTACATTCGCAAAAAAGTAGAACTGAACTGAAGTGTATATTTAATTTGACCTTCAATTTTATTTGTGTGTCCAGCCCTCATGCATATCGCTCACGGAGGATGCAGCATCTGACGTCCGTCCGCTGTCCTCTAAATAACTAACTAACCTAAGATCTAATGATTAACTCAACTATTTTTGTACATCTCTGTGTGTGACACATTGACAGTATGTGGGGATTCCCCTACCTTCTTCCGTGAAGCTTATATTACTGACGAATGAGATTTGCAAGCTTGGACTTTAGTTCGCATACCTTAATTACTCACTACTTGGGATTAGTTTTACGCAAACACTCCGAATGACTGTTTTGTTTGAATGGATGAATTGCAATTTTGTTTTGACTAAAAGCCCTTTAAATACTCCGCAAAAGGATTGAAATGGGTATCATTTCTTTACGAATACTTGAAAGGAAAGTAAACTCATTAGCAAATCCAGAATTTTCAGAACTTCATAAATATTTTAACTTTATTCTCAACATGAAGAATTCCACTTTGGTTCTTATTTTTGTCGTCTTCACCGTCACTGTTGTTTCTGCCAGAACTGGTAAGTACAATTTGTCCAAATATAAGCACGTTTTAAGTCGACTATGCTTGTTAATAAAATTTTTTATTGATTTCATTCTAGTTGGCAATAGAGAAAAGGCTGGATTATGCCCAAGATCGGATGGTGTTGTGGGAATTTGCTCATTTGACCCTCAACGAAATTGCTTGAATGATTTTGTGTGCTCTGGGAACTTGAAGTGCTGCTCCTCTGGTTGTAATCGTGTTTGCCAATCTCCAGTAATAGGATAATAGCCAGAAATTCTATTGTTAATACATGAATAAATGAGTCAAGCCATTTAAAATTTGTAGAATTCATGATTTAAAAATGATCAAATCTAAGATCACCAAAAGATAGATCATTTTAATTTTGGAATAAGTTATACTCGCATTGTAAAGATTTTACATTTGTCCAACTGTTTGTTTGTACATCGAGTGGCACTGTACGTAATTAATAAAATTGCAATTAAATTTTCCTATACCCAGGAAGTCATTATAATATACATCATTGAGTAATTTTGAATTTATTTTAGTCTTGAGGCGATTTCCAACACGGTTCACAAGCAATTTCTAAAAAATAGCTTTTGCTTAATGCTCACAGGAAACGTGAATGTCAACCCTACTTTTGCAGATGGCAAATCAGTACAGTCAAAATCTAACTAATCGCTTGCACGCAAGCATGACATCAGAGATCAGAACATCACGCAATATCTAAAAGAATTCATTTCATTGTATTTGGTGATTGTATGCAGTTACAACAGCGAATTTGCTAGACTTTCCGAATTCAATAGATCTACTGTGTAGTGTCTATTACGTCACCAACTGGTCAGTCTTAAACTAGTGCTCAGGACAGGAGGTCAATAAAAACTTATTTGCCATGAAGCTGTTTTCGTAGTTGCAATTCTCCTTACAGTGGCTTCAAACTCAGGTGAGCCCTTTGTTTCTAATCCAATAAATGGAGCATTTAAATTTGTTTTATAAAAATATAAATTCTGTCTATTTCTTAGGAGTCAACGGGAAGGAAACTTCTGGAAAGTGTCCTGCATCCAGCGGCGCTGCTGGGATTTGCGTGTACGACCCAAAGAAAAATTGCCTAAAAGATTCTGAATGCACAGGTGGGAAGAAATGCTGCTCAGAAGGCTGTGGCAAAATTTGTAAAACCCCCGTGTAAATTCTTAGACACTTTATTGTGAACAAAATTTTCAAACAACTGATGTACTCAGTTAAAAAATTCAAGTTATTCGATCAATTAATTTCATTTATTCTACTAGTGAAGTCCAACTCAAACTAGATTAAAATAAATGTACCATTTTGAAGAATATTAAAAAATATAAAGAGCACCCAATCCCAATAACATTCACATTACGACAAACGTACAAGATTTTGCACATCACACCCGTCACATATTTTTCAATTGTCCCATGAGGTCATCCAATGATATTTCTCCAGCATTGTCTTCCTCGCTTCCTTTACTTTCAGCAGCAGATAATTTCAAGGGCTGATCCGGCACAGAGTAAGCGGCTCGAATCCCCTTGGCTAAAGTTAAATCCTCAACCAAATCTTCAGGATTTGTTTCAGACACAAGGGATATTCCCCAATCGTTATCCTCATGAACAACTTCATTCTTCTCCAAAGCACAGGCTTCCTCTACTTTTGGTTTATTTTTTAGAATCTCCTGATACTCAGCTTGTCTTTGAGTGCATTGGTAATTATCACAATTGGGGTTCGGCTTAAGCGACATTGTTGGGAAAAAGTCCTCCAATGCGTTGTAGCCCAAGTAATGCGTTGTGGTCCCAAACCCCAGAAGATATCTGAAAAAAATTATTAGACATTCCGATAGATGTAATTTTGAGTTCATATTTTGACCAATTAATTCCGAATCTTACTTGATGCAGTTTTGAACTAATAAGCCAGCAACAATCCCCATTGTTGTAGGCAGACTTGCAGCACAAACACCTTCTTTCTTCAAAGTTTTCTCATCCAATTTGGTTGCAACCACGAGTGGAGGAGCACAGGCAAAACAAGCAGTTTCTCCAGGATTAATAAATTGAATATGGCCCGAAACAGCATTTTCAGCAACTCCACTCTCAAACCAATTGAGTCCAATTGTGTTGCAAGCTGAATTAATCGCCATTCTAGCCTCATAATTATCAACACATGATAACACTAAATCAACTCGACGAGTATTCTTGTCCTTGGAAGTTGAGTTCCCAGTCTCCAAAATTTGAATAAAATGATCATAGTTATCAACTGTAGTAATATTATAATTGTAGGCTTCAAATTCAACGTCTGGATTAATCAATTTTAAAGTGTCGACAGCAGCAGAGACTTTTGAAAGTCCACTTTGATGAGGTTGGAAAAATAATCGATTCATGTTGGCCATTTCAACCTTATCGTAGTCGAAGAGAATTAGCTGAAAGAATAAAAGTCAGAATGAAAACATGAAATATGAATCGGGTTCGTCGGTTTGACTCAAATTTAATTTTTTAATCCCCATACCTTCCCAATCCCACATCTCGTGAGCATTTCTGAAGCAACTGAACCTACACCACCGACTCCAACAATGGCAACAGTTTTGAGCCGAATTTCTTCGTAATTGTCTACAATTCCCATCCGCTTCAAAGCCATTAAACGACTATAATAAAAATAAATACATAAAAATACTAACATAGATCCAGAGAACCTACTTGCGCGGAGATAACAATAAATTCTTACCTGTAAGGATTAGAGTCCACAACTTCGGAGGACATATTTTCAATTTTAACTCTAGCTTGTCCACTTCCATCCTTAGATTTCAATTGGGCCTCCAAATCTGCAATTTTGGCTAGTAATTCTTCCGTAGAAGGCATTTTGAAAAATGGTTATCACAAACTTTGGAAACAGACCAGATTTCTAGATTCTCAATGAACTGTCACTTCTTCACAGAACCATATGGCTCCACTAAAGTGAATGGACTTGCCAATTGAGCACTTTTAACTTGGCCGCTGATTTGGGCAACGCAGGAAATACGCGCAACATTTTTCGTCAAGAAAAGATGTATCTAAAACTTTCTTCAGCATTTTGTATTTAATTCCCGAAATTAGCTAACGGCAGTTTGGAAATCGTTGGAAATCGTTGGAATCGTTGGAAATCGTTCCGAATAAGTTGTAGATTCAATTGGGTCGCCATTCTGTACATGTTTTCGATCGTGCATTCAAGGATGAATAATAAGAACTACGGCATTTTTTAATTTTATTAAAAAAACACATTTGGTTATAACCCCTATAAGTTTGACAGTTTGAGTTTCGGCCAGTCTACTACAGACAGTAGTAATCGTAAAAAAAGATGCAGATTTAGCAATAAAATGATAAATTAATCGTTTTTCCACTGTCTACGACATTTGAAAACAGAACTTCACTTGAATTCATAATTCTAGACTATCGCATTACGGTTTACGGTATCACGGATTCAAGTATTATTTGGAACATCTGAATCTTATTTATTAGGGCCTACTAAATAGCAATGACTGCCAAAATACTGAGTCTGATAGTCTGATTTAAGAATTTCAGACCATCCATTGACGGATTCCGTCCATAACACCATAACCAATTACAATTGCCTGAGTCTGACTAATTTTCTGACTGATTCAGCGTCCTTTATACTACTTGGCCTTGCTCTGAATTCAAAATAACGAAAATACTTGAAGACTGATGAAATGAGACAAACTTCATGAATTCATTACTGTACATTAATGCTAAATCGCATTTTTATATCGTGTGTAAATTTGTAAAGATTCAATGTTCTCTTCATTGGGCCTATCATTTGAACTGCGCTATTTTTAATTTACGCTTCCATTCCAAAATGCAAATCTTGCAATAATTGTATGAGCAAATAAATACACTTTCCGGATTCCCCATAAATAGCCCATTTCATCCAATGTAAACTAAGCTGCAAGCTGGAGCCGTCGAATCTATATAAAGGAAACTGAAACTTGAGAGCATAATTTATCTTTTAATAGTCTCAATCTTAACTAACCTTTACTGCTCCACATTTGTTTGTCTGGTAATTCTTACTGATTAATATTGGATTAGTTTTAGTTGTGAAGAAAATGAAGTTCAGTGTACTTTTCCTAGTACTGTTCTGGGTCAACTTATTCACACTCAGGTCAATTTATTAATTTCATATGGTTGTTAGATCTCAAGTTAATGCTTTTTTACATTACGATTTCAATTTCAGCGTCTTATTACAAAACCATTGCAAAGAAATCTGGACAATGTCCTCCTCCAAAATTTCTGACAGGAACATGCATTTTTGACCCAGCCGTCAATTGCTTGAGCGATGCGGCTTGCCCAGAGTTGCAAAAATGCTGCCCGGAAGGCTGCAATAATCGAATTTGCAAAACACCTGTTAAATCAAGGTTTTTGGAAAATCTTGATTTTACTATGCATAAAATGGATTGGTCTTGGCTTCATAGGACTAAAAGCGTGATCAAGTAAGTGAGAATTTGTAAATAAATAATTTCATTTTTCATTATTCCAATTTTGAAATTATACCCGAATAATTTTCTGTGGTTATTGCATCTAATCAGCAATAATTTATAATTGAACACAATTCTAAATAGTGAGATGGCTGAGAAGTTTTGGGAGCTGACATCATGATTTCATTGTTTCCAATTCTAAATGGAAGCGACTCATCGTGTCTTGTAACACATGTTGTACGTACTAATGAAATTGTTTATATACAACTGTACATTTTGCGAATTAAATCAAAGTCATACCATTTAACAGTATACAACACAAGCCTGTTGCTCATTACTAATTGAAATTCATAATAATTTGATGTCTGTGCATATTACATCTTACTACATTACATCTATTCATCCTTCAGATTCTCATATTTTCGAAATTCAATATTTCTTTTCGTTACACACCTAAGAGACAGC
>WJEZ01002069.1:3032-14697 GCA_009869925.1 Thalassaphorura encarpata | reverse complement strand
CAGTTCAGGTTGTGGGTTGACCTGAACCTGAAAATTTAAAACCAGTTCAGGTTGAAGACCAACCTGAACCTGATCTAACCTGAACTGAACTGAAATTTGACCTGTTTGACCTGAACTGAAGGGAACTATATCCTTGACGATCCAAAAAAGATATTTGACTGTCCTATTTTTGTAAAGGAGGCATTGACATTGACGAAACTATCAACCACCAACACTTCGATGAAGTCCCGGGACCATGAATTATAACAATTAGCCACACGAGTACCAGGGCCTCATCGAAAGTAGGGGATTGACAACGACAATGCCTGTCATCCCAAGTTAAAACAATAGAAATTTACTCATAATTAAGAAGCATTTGTACACGAATATGCACACGACATGGTAAACCTTAGTTTATGCAACATACATTGTTTTTTCCATCGTAATGTTAATCTTAATGATAAGGTAGGACCAAACTCCAAGCTCTAACTCTAACTCAGGAGTTGAAGACAGGGGAAGTGCTTGCAAAATTAAGATCCTCCTTTGGGGTGTTAGCAACATTAGCCTGACTAAAAGATATGTCTCATTGAACCTCCTAATCAAAACCTGCTATAGACAAACCTAAACCAATAGACTGTTAAATAACAAAACACAAGTCAAACTAGATTCCAAATGCAATGCAATAAAATCAGTTTTATTGTTTAGAAATAGAAATGAGACAGGAATGAAATAGGAAAAAGTAATTCAAAAACCAAGGCAAATAATTTCTTAATTTCAGGTGTATAAAATGAAAATTCCGTGCAACCAGTACAATTTAACTTAAGCTTATACTTCAATGAAATTGGGGTCAGGAGAAGTTGTAGCCATGAATTCATTTTGATTTTCATTGGACTTTTCAGTTGCATTCAGCTTCATCAATTCGGCTAAATTTTCAGCTGCAATTGCCGGAGAAACTTCAATATGAGAATGCGAACAATTCTTTGCCTCGTTGTCCTCCTGGAGATTCACGTGAGCCGAAGGAGCTAATGCTGCGTCTCCCTATAAAAAAGTATAAAAAATTTTGATTTAAGAATGTAAGACAAAATGAAAAAGGCTTATTAAACACAAAATGTACTTGTTTGTCTTACATTTTGGATGATAGACTTTTTGATAAGATTTTCATCGGCTGCTGATTTTGCAATTGTTGATCTCTCATTATGTCCATGATTCCCAGCTGTGTACTCGTCGCCATGCTTCAGAAGTTTGTAAACGTAGTACAAAATTTTATCTTTGTTCTCATTTTTCTTGAGGGGGTGATGATTCATCTCCAATTCTAAAAATGAATCAATTAATTACATAAAGGCAATTCAGGTATTCCATTCTAAATTAAAATATGTATAGGTGTAAGTACCGATTTGTTGAAAGCGAAATGCAAATGAATTCTCCTTGCCCTTGTCTTTATGAGCAGAATGATCATGCACAGGGGGTACAGGTGCTGCCGCTGCGTCTCTAGAAAGTGTCCGGGTTGAATCCTTTGCTGCTGCTGCTGCTACTGGTCCTAATTTTCTTCCTTTGCTAATCTGGAGTAGCCAATCGTTGAAATTCCTTGGCAAGTGATGCTGTTTGGTCAATGGGGCAAGATTTCCATCAGGTTCATCATCTCCAGATAACCCATCGCCATTTCCACTTGAAAATCCTTCTAAAAACAAAACCAATGTTAAAAATGGGGTGATGAGATATCCTTTTTAATAAGATAATAAAATAAACTAATAGCGTAACTTACCGGAACTTCCGAGGTCTTGAGAGGTCAGAGCCAGGATTGCAGGCAAAATTACGTGAAATATAACGAGGCTTGCTTGGAAAATCTTCATGTTGGATTTCTTTCTTCTATTGAACCGCGAACGATTATGAAAGCAAGTCTTCGATTGTCTTAATGATTTATCAAAATCATTGCACAACGGATTTATAGGAAGAAACCGTGGGAAAAGAAAAAAGACGCGAACGGAAATGAAAGATAAGAAAGCGCATCAAATTTATTTTCGTGCCAACTTCGCATTTTTATTTATCTTCGACGTTAAGTATAACGCTGAACTCATCACTTCTTTTTTCATCAGCATTGAGCAACAACACAGGAAATTTTCCACAGGAACGGATGGATCGGATGACTTTCGCGATTCTCAGACTTGGCTCGTTTTGTCAACGAGCCAAGGGTTCAATTTCAATTATTGCGCAATGTACTTCATTCAAACTGAATCGATTTTACAAATCTGTTGACTCAGAGATTCTAGAATTTGCTGTGTCAATGGGAAGATTAGGTTCAACCCTTTCCCACGACTCAACTCAAGAAAGACACGAATTGAGGTAGTGGACGGAAATGTAATGCGATATTTAATTAATTCCTTTTAAGGTTCAAAATAATGATGCTATATCAAACTACTACTGGCATGGCTTTTCGGTAAATTCAATTTCTTATATTGGATTGAAGTTAAATATTTATCCTTTCCCCTTGCTATGATTTTCTTTAATTTGGAAATTATGACTGACTGACCAAATTAAAATGATTAATTCTTATAAAATCTCAACTGAACAAATTAAAATGCAATTTAACTATGCTAAGCTAAACTTACTAATAAATTATTTTTACATCAATTCATTTTCTAGTTTCAATTTGATGGTTCTTGAGTTGTTATTTCTGACCCACGGTGTCGCTGACCGTTAGATATTATGAGGAGACAGTAATAGCCCTTAAAACGCTCATTAATTTCCGGCGGTCAGCTCACCGGTGGAAGAAATTTAGATTGGTCAATAAATCCAGATCTACAAATCCACCAATTAATCAATGTAGTAGACTGAGCAAGTCAAATTCAAATGCAGCAAAGGAGTCTACTTCATTGATTATTCGGGAGAAAAGGGCAATTTGATTAGGTGTGATGAAATTTGTTAATTGGTTGCTAAAGCTCATCCGCAGGTCCGTTGAGATTGAGATGATATGAGAAGACGAAAATAGCCTACCAACGCTCTTATCAATCTCAGGCTCAACTCTCCAAAGAGAGATGCTGGCCTGATGAAAGTCTAAAAATCTAGTCTAGACATACCCATTCCGCCAATAGATCTATAAAGGAGACTGAGCCTTTAGCAAAATATGAAGCAAAGTATCCCGTATAGACCTACAGGAAGAATGAAAAATGATACGATTCCAGTTTGATTCTATTATGAATTTGATGAGCAGACTTGTCACTAAAGTATCGGTGGGTCAGTCCGAATGTCCAAAACTATCACTCTAGCCAAAACCACCGGTACTCTAGTCCGAGTCGAATAAAATAAAGAATGGTATTGCCACTAGTACATACGACCCTCTGAATTTAAGTAATGGCTGACAAAATCAACGTCTTTATATATGTATCCTCAATTTTAAACTTTTGTATCGATTAAACAAATTAATTTTGCCCAGTTAATTAATTTAATCATAATGGAAGTAGGCTAGACCAATAAAATAGATTATTTTGCATTCTCATAAAATACCCATAATAGTAATACGCACTTCGCTATAGGCCCTATGCCTTGTCTTGTCGTATAATCTGGATCGATAGGATGTTTTGCTATTGCATTGCGGATTTGTACATTTATCTATCTGCACGTGCAAAATTGAAACTTGAGCGAACAGGCTAGTAATCTATTGGCATGGTAGATGAAAAGTACGTAAGAGCAATGGATGAATTAGTTTTAGTTTAATGGTTTTGCTTCCCACGATCTACTTGCTGATTCAACGGAAAAGCAATCGTTGGACATTTGAATCCCTGAGACTTCTTGCTTGGCCTGTCGCCAACATACTTCCGCTGACACAAGCATTTCTTTCTCAATTCCCCGTTATATTAGCGTATGGAAAATTTTGGATTTTTTTGTTTATGAAATCTGAGAAAACGAGACAAAACATCCTGGCAAAGAATCACGCCACTACTTTCGCAGGAAATGACGTGTTATCTATAATCTAAGATTAATTCATGCAATTCTAAATTATTAATTAAATTATACCAGTTAGTTATAGAATAAAATTCACTTATAAAACTTGCAAAAACACAGATAAAGGCATAGAATAAAAGTTTTAGATTGTTAAAAAACATCAGCTAGTAAAAGTTTAGATGATTTGATGCCTGGGCTATCGGATTTTTGGTAGTGTTCAAGCCATATCAAATTAACTACTTGAGCAAAACCAAAAGCCTGAAAGCCCTTGCAAATGTGATTGAAGCCAATAAAAAATCTAGCTCTATTCGGTTTTCGGTTTTCTCTAGATAGGTTTAAAACTCGGCGTTGCATGATTGTACTTTCCGCCATTGACCTTACCCTGGAGGTTGTATGATGTTAAAGACTCACAAAACACCTCGAGGGTAAAGTCATGGGAGAGATTTGACAAATTTCTGTGGTGTTGGTTATCCCATACAAAACCCATATGTACTAAAGAAGAATGCATAGACTATACAGATAGAGTGAGGGAGAAAGTAAAGAAAGTGACTTAGCATCATCTAGATTTGACCAAAAGTAAAGGAAGTAGCTCGTCATTATCTAGATTTGACCAATCTAAGTAGACTTTTTTAGGACGAAACCTTATTTACAGTAGTTGCAAAAATACTAAGAACTGAGACAGAGTATTGCATGGTTCTCATGTATAAAGTATTGTTACAATTATTACACCTTCATGGGAAAAGTTGAAAGGAAAGTTTCCGGCCTGCTACAGCTTACGAGCGTATTTCTATTATTTTCTCACAAGGAAAATGTTAACATTTCAAAATACAACAAACGGTTGAAATAGAAATGTTGAATCCCTTATAGCACAAACGTATATTCTCTTGACCCCATCTGTTCTTAAACGCGTAATTTTAAGCATTGTCAAATTTCTATTCGTTATTGCAACTCTTTTTCAAGAAAATCATTTACTGCTCTTGCTTAAAAACTGAATGTATGGCCATAGTAGACGAATTCTCGTCTGTACGGTAAAAGTTCTTTTAGTATGCACGATTCATACTAATACATTTAAAAGTCTGAATGACAGAACAGCGGGTAAAACACGAAATTCGTACCAAAAGCTTGATTTCATACCATGTTAACGAAATGCTGATGATATGCTTTCCCTAGTGACGTTGACCCGGTAGACGCTATGATATTTCGAGCAAACATAGCATCTAGCGACGCAACTGACTAGAAAAACTTGTTAGTTGTTGAAATCTAATGACTGTTTCTGTACACAACAGAGAACGTAAAGGAGGTGAGACAATGGTGAAAGTAGGAGAAAGTGGAAAGAAAAAAAAAGAAAGAAAGAGAGAGGTCAACTGGAAACACGAAACCCAAAAAAGTAGACTTAACACTTAACCAGTTATCAAAAGTCAATAAAGAATTTTATAGAAAATCCGAAAATGAATATCTTTCGATGAAAGATAAGCTAAAAATCGCATGACGAATAGGTTGATCCTAATAAAATGAGGCTGAGAACCTTCACACTTTAGTCAAACTGGCTAACTATCCTACCAGTTCCCTTCTACTCGCTTAACAAAATCTATTTATCTCGCCTATTTTTATGAGATCAAGAGTAAATACTACTATGAACATAGAATAGTGAATTCATCTTACCTTTTAGACGTCTCTTCTAGATTCCCGGAAGAAGTTGTGCTGCAATATTGGGGTAATTGGAGAATTGGGTGTTGTATTGGGTTTTGGTGGTTAAGGGTCATTGGAGTTTGAGGATGGGGTTCAAAATTTCAAGTTAAGTCATTCACAGTAATTTAGTTCTAATAAAGTTCCAATAATGTTAAGTTCTAATGTAAATTTTGAAAATAATTAGAAAACTGTGTGTGCAAACTGTTTTTTTTTATTATGAGACTTATGTGTAATGTACTACATTTGTGAGTTGAGGGAAAAGGGTTGTTTCTTGTAGAGAAATCAAATTACTAATGGCGAATTTATCCCAACTCCCCGCATTTATAGCTGCTGAATATTAAGAGGGGGGGTGAGGGGTAATACGGCTGGAAAGGACTCGGCTTTGCTTGTGTCGAAGATGAGTGGGAAGGAAGATGCTTTCTCGATCCGATCGTGATTACTAATGAAGGATTTATCCCAATGTCCCCGTACTTATCTTAGTGACTAGTGAGATTGGAAAATAAGGAGGTTTCTTGAACGGGATGTCACTTGTTGCAGGATGAATTGAATTGAATCGCAACCCAGGGATGTGACATGGACGACAGGAGTAGACAATTTGTCCTCAGTACCCAATCAGAATTAAGTAGGATTCGAATTCACATATAGATTTGCAAATCTGCCTCAGAGCCAAGCCTCCAGAGGCAAGACAGAGCAGAACGCAAGATCGATTCGCAATATTGCATTGCAATGCAGGGCCAGAGTTAAGGTTTGAACATACAAAGAGTGAAGGAGTAAGTAGATTAGGCATTTTAAGTTTATTTCACCCGATCCGATGACTAAATCTAATCTACTTGTAAGTACTTCCCCAGAACATAAAAGAGCCGGGAAACAAATCTGGACTCAGATTGAAGAAAAGCAATTCAGACTCCAGGACGGTCAACCAATTGCAAATTGCCAAAACAATAAATTTTGCCGGCATTTGTACGGACGTTTGACAAGGAAGCCGCACGAACACAGGCCAAATAGTTTAATTCATATCATCTTGAACCAATTTTGAATTCTCATGCAGCCTGTGCATGGTTCAATTACATAATCATTATCTCGTAGCGTATAGGCGTAATGTTTACATTACGTCCTTACATTACATTATTCATCCTCCAGACGTGGATGGATAATGGAATTGATTAGTGTGCCAGCTTGCCGGCCTTGAATTTGACAAGTGAATTCTCTACTATATAATGAAACCAAATTCTGCAGTACAAGCGAAGAAATCTAACGTGCAACATTTATTTCCTTCATTTTAAATAATAACAACAAAACTAATAATTAACCAGTGAATTTAATTACGAATACCCATAATGTCTACTTCAAGAAATTTTACTGGAAAAGTTGCTCTTGTCACAGGTTCATAAAATTTAGTGCAGATTTTTTTGCAACATTCAAAGTTTTAGTGTCCGAACCGAATTTTAAAATCACCAGGGTCAAGTTCGGGAATCGGAGAGGAAATCGCCATTCAGTTTGCAAAGTATGGAGCCCACGTTGTGGTTACTGGAAGAAGTGAAGAGAAAATAGCTAGTGTGGTAGAAAAATGCAATCAAATTTCACCTCAGAATTTAAAGGTAATTTTTACAAAAATGCATAGAATCCCCTCATAAATTGATAAATGAAAACTGTGAATTTATTTCAAAGGCATTGGGAATAAAATGTGACATGAGTATAGACGCAGAGGTTCGTGAACTCGTAAATAAAGTAATTAGCACTCTTGGCCGAGTGGACATTCTGGTGAATAATGCTGGAGTCGGAGGCGTTGCTTCAATCTTGGACTCAAATATCATGGACTCATTCGATTCAATTTTTCCAACTAATGTTCGGGCACCGTTTCTCCTAACTCACTTGCTCGTGCCTCATTTAATCAAATCAAAAGGAAATATCGTCAACATTTCTAGTGTTGCTGGATTACATGCTGTAAAGACTTCTAAAATTTATGAATTTAGTATTTAGTGTATTTATTGTCGATTCAAATTTCAGTTTGACAAGTTTCCTGTATATTGTGCAGCAAAAGCTGCTTTGGACATGCTTACAAAATGCATTGCCATTGATTTGGGTCCAAAAGGCGTTCGAGTAAATTCAGTCAAGTGAGATTGACAGATTCGTAAAAATCTATGGAACTGAGAACAATTCTTAAAATTCATATGTATTTCAATTTTTTAGCCCTGCTTCAGTTAGAACTCCATTATTCAAACGTCTTGGAATGACCCAAGAAATGGTGGACGCAGTGGAAATTCGATGCAAGAACGAATATCCTTTACGCCGAATTGGGGAGGTTGATGATGTCGCTAAATTTGTTCTTTTCTTGGCTTCCGATGATGCTTCCTTTATTACTGGACTCGTTGGACAAGTTGATGGTGGTGCAGCTCAGTCCCTCACTGGAGCCACGCCACAGCATTACCAAATTGACTAGTCAATTACATCTTTCTGCATTACGTACTGTAGTTTTTCTCAGGTTGCTTCGGAATAAAACTAAAGTGAGGAGTAGTTGCTTCGGATAGTGAGGTATACCTTATTCGAAAATTTTAAACAGGTCTAGCAAATTGTTTATCTTAAGCCTTCGTGAGTCAGCCAAGAGTAGACAAGAAGCAACTTGCATCATCATCCAGACATTTTTTGTGTTAACCTGGTTGTACTTACTTCAACCAAATCTATTATGACTACTACATGGTATAATGTAATATTTATAGAATCCAGGACGAAATTGCTGAAATTGGAGGAGGTATTTGGATTTGATGATAAAATTGGTTCAAACAAAACTAAAAGATAATAGAAAATGGATTTTTAAATCTACAGCCTATTGGAACAGAAGAATTTAAGTTTTAAAAGCGCTTAACCTAGTTTAAATTCATCCTAACTATATAGTAGCAGTGAGATTTCCGTTCAAGGACTTGCCATTTAAGTTTTCCTGTGCAAATGGGTTGACACGAGAGTTAATTAGATCACTATAATTCAAAAATCATTAGTAGCACGTGCACTTGTACACGCAATAATATTAACGCTTTGTCATGCTAGAAATAGTATTCGTCACTGTAGTGTAGCCTTGAGAGGCTAACAATAAGAACTCAATCCATTATTAGATGTACCCTTTGCTCAGGCACTTAGTCACATGAAGGTACCATTTGCATAACCCGTCGCTTTGCTATAAACAGAAAAATTCAGAGTAACCCGCATAATTCTGTCAGATTTTCTCACTCTGGATAGTCATCTAATTAGCTTCATCTTAATGTCTAACGCTCGAGATTTTACTGGAAAAGTTGCCCTCGTCACAGGTGAAATTGTTTTTCAGTAGAAAAAAAAGTAGTTTTTCATATTCTTCCTCGGAAATTGTGTGCAAATTTTATTTAAACAGGGTCTAGTTCCGGAATCGGGGAGGAAATTGCGATTCAATTTGCAAAATATGGGGCTCAAGTCGTTGTCACTGGAAGAGACGAAGTGAAAATTGCGGATGTGGTGGAAAAATGTAATCATGTCTCACCAAATAAATTGAAGGTAAAATTAGAATTTAAATTAGAATTGGATTTGACTTAAATCACGAAGGATTTTTTAATTTTACCATAGGCACTAGGTGTAAAATGTGACGTTAGCAAGGAATCGGAAATCCGTGAATTAGTACACAAAATCATCAGTACTTTTGCCCGAGTTGATATTCTCATCAATAACGCAGGAATCGCTGGATTTGCATTTGTTTCGGATTCACATTTCATGGACAACTTTGATTCGATTATGGCGACAAATTTACGAGCACCGTTTCTCTTGACTCATTTGCTCGTTCCTCATTTAATCGAATCAAAAGGAAATGTCATCAATATATCAAGTGTTGCTGGATTGCATGCAGTAAGTAATGTTAATTGTCAACCCATAAATAGAATCCTATTTTACTGAATTTTTAATTTTTACATTTTTTAAGTTTGATTCGGGTGCCATATACTGTGCATCTAAGGCAGGCCTGGACATGTTTACGAAATGCTTAGCCATTGATTTGGGTCCAAAAGGAGTGCGTGTCAATTCTGTCAAGTATGTGCTGAAAATATGGAAAAATTAAATGAACAATTCAATTTTTATATTCTTTCCTTTTAGTCCTGCTGCAGTTAGGACGCCAATCTTTGGAAAATTAGGATTGGGGGAAAACGTGATGGAAGAGCTTGAAAAGCGTTGTAAAGCTGAATATCCATTGGGTAGAGTTGGAGAGGTGGATGATGTGGCAAAATTCGTTTTATTCTTGGCCTCGGAAGATGCATCATTTATGACCGGACTTGTGGGGCAAGTAGATGGAGGAGCACTCCATTCTATAACTGGAGCCAGTGCCCTGGAGGACTATAAATGAATATGCAGTTCTAACATACAAACAGAATTTGATTAACTTAATAACTCAAACGAAGCTGTAAAACTAAAAATTGTGCAAGAAATAAAATTGTTTTGAGTTCATAAAAGTACAATAAATAGTTTGAGTATCACTTAAATAAAGGATGGGTGACATTTATTTCATTACAAGGATATTAGTACAGCAAACAGTCTTCTTAATGCGTCACAACCTTCCTTGTATATTGAAAACTCAGATCTTATTGATGCCCGATACCGGATGTGTCATGTCCTGTTCTTGTGAATTGTTTCGAGCGGTGGTCAGTTTTCTCTACATTTGACGAACGAACAAACTGTTTTAATCAATTTTTATGAAAATTACACCTTACAATAACAATACCCGTCAGATTGCATTTGTTATTCGCACGCTGTGTTCGAAGGTATGATGAAGTTTGAACAGAGCTGAAGATTGTGGCAAAATATCCGGTTGAGCTATTTTGTGTTTGATTCCTAGCTTCCAGCCCAGCCATATAACTTGAGCAAAAAATTTTGTTTTAAAGCCTTTGGCACTTCAGAGATGTTTTTAAAAATTTCAAACGAAGAAATAGATCTGACTAGAAATTGACACAGTTATATGGCAATAGCTTCCAATGAGCAACGCAGTATGGTTTTATGCAGAAGTTCATTTAAATAGCACCCACGGACAGTTTTTACAAATGGGTTTCGAAACATGACCAATTCTCTCAACTCTATTCAGCATAATCCAGTTTGGACTTGTAAATATTGTTATCAGAGATTTTAGGGCAAGTTTGAATAGTTGCCAAACAAATTTAAATAAATCAAACTGCACATATAGAGCAACTTCTCTCCCATTTCTTGGTTGAACTGGGCGATGATTGAGCACTTGTAAATCCTCATTATTTTTTTGAAACATAGTTCTAAAAAATTTCAGTTGTCTTCTAGAAATCTTGACAGGCATCCTGAAAACTGTCCAGATTTTATTTTCTGCACAACTCGGAGCAGTCAGAGAGCCACGATAGCGATAAAATTCAGAATTTGTTGGAAATATTTGTTTAAGACTCAAAGATCGTTTCACTTCGACTGTTCCATCTTCATCCACAAATTCCCGGACTGCGTGCATGGAATCTGTTACGGATTTGAGACCTTCATTGTCAAATTCATCAATTTTGAAAAGAATTGCAACAATGGCCACTGCATATGGATCTTCTTCCAGCGTCCGATTTGAGGCATGCATAAAACTCGGATATTTGGTAGAGTAATGAACCATGTGACATTCCATGGCATATGAAATCCCATTTAATGTATGTTCTGACCCAGTATAGTCCGTCGCACCCCAATGGAAATGCATTTGTTCAAACTTGTAATATCCTGGCAAGTCCACTGACTTTCCATTTAAAATGGGTTCCCTCCCATGGGGAAATCGCACTTCCATTGTATGGCCCATATTTTCTATAATGGAAATGCATTTGTTCAAACTTGTAATATCCTGGCAAGTCTACTGACTTTCCATTTAAAATGGGTTCCCTCCCATGGGGAAATCGCACTTCCATTGTATGGCCCATATTTTCTAGCAAAAACGTCTGAGTTTGTCCAGAGTTATGAAGGTAAACCTCTCGAAAATAATTACCGAGGGTTGGAGCTATAAATTTAATACTTGTCTGAGTTCCGTCAAAATCAATGGGTGATTGCATTGATCCACTTGTACAAA
>WJEZ01002068.1:0-14701 GCA_009869925.1 Thalassaphorura encarpata | reverse complement strand
ATAATGAGAAAAATCGTACTAAGTTCACTGCTGGAGTTGAAGGTTCAGAATTGCAAGAGAGTTGGAATGATTGGCTGAGAGTTGAGAATTCTTCTGATTTTTGTACCCTTGCCCAGCATGAAGGTGATAATGACAGTGACGAATGACATTGCAAGTGACATACACTTTCAACGTAAAACACAGCTTGCTTTATATAAAAATCTAGACTCTACTCTTCCCATTAATTAGTCAAAATCGGGGTGAAATGAACCAGATTGCATTGCATTTTTTCAATGATCCATGGTCATAAAACATTTTTACAATACCTCCATATGTACTATAAATTATCTAGAGTTGAGTGATGTAAATTTATCCATGTGTCAATGGACGTTAAAATATTTGTGATTTACTGAATCCGACAGTCTAGTCCCAAAACCGCACGCACTGATTGGCCTTCGCAAGGGCAAGGGTCAACAATTCCCTCAACTGTACTGTGGTTTGATCTGTACGTCCTTCGTCTCACTTAACCCAAATGATATTTATTTGAAAACTCAAGGATCTTATGCCGTTTTGTTCAAGCACCTATCCTATCTTACTATTTTCGGGAAAACCGGTCGTATCTGGTAAGATTTGCATTCATAG
This sequence comes from Thalassaphorura encarpata, assembly GCA_009869925.1. Taxonomy (NCBI): domain Eukaryota; kingdom Metazoa; phylum Arthropoda; class Collembola; order Poduromorpha; family Onychiuridae; genus Thalassaphorura; species Thalassaphorura encarpata. The sequence continues at coordinate 14,080 of WJEZ01002068.1, read as the reverse complement.
CTTTGTCTTTGCTCAAAAACAAGCTATTTTTGTTTTTCATTGACCATTTCTAAATTAGTGGTCACTGTCATGTCATTGAATTGCCCTACAAAAGGAAGGACATCAGAACCCTTGGCTTGGGTCTAATTACCCGATATCACAACAGTCACGTTAAGGGAAATACTCAAGGTGAGAAAACATGTTGACGGTCAACGGTTCAGTTCTATCGCCGTGGCATTAAACCCGAGATTCATTTCAAGGCAAAGATTTGACAGATTAGAATATTAAGAGCTCATGTTACAAAAATAAAGTCTCAAGACCTTTTACGCTTGACCTTTGTTTCTTACCTTCTTATCTTTCCCAGGTTTGACACTTTGAACCATATACTTTGATTTTTTCTGAATCATTTGATCAACTAAATGGTTGAACGTGTATCCATCCCCGAGGGTATGATGAAGTCGAAACACAATCACACTATGTGTATTTTTGTACCCAGTAAACAGCAAAAGTTCCCAAAGGGGACAACCTTCTGGAAAAGGTTGAGTCATCAATTTCCCCATCACTTGATTCAATTCATCTTCATGGTTCTCCTTATCGTTATTATTTTGGGAAAATGTGTAGGCGATGCGAATCTGAGTTGCAATGTTCACATTTACCGATTTCCAGAAAAAATATCCACCGATTGTCACTGGGACTTTGAATAACTTATCAAATTGAGGTCCTGATTTTGATTTGATGGATAAAACATGGGACATGAAATTGGTGCGTAAGGCCTCAAGGGACATTTGTCCATCCACGACGAACAAAGTCACATTTCCGGCATAGGGCTTTTCGTAGTACTTGTCAATCGCAAAAATGCTATCGTAGCCTGTCAAGGTATCTCCGACGGATTTAATGAAGAATTTTGCATAAATGATGACCATAAACTTTCCAAATGGCCAGAGGAAAGAACACAAGAGTGAGAATTGGGATGATGGTCAAGAATGTGAGCCAACTGAGAAAAATTCGCAGGGCGGAGTCTCGGGGTTCCACTGGGATGAACTTTGAACTTTCCAGAGCGCCCATTTTGTAACTGTCAAATTCTGTTAATTTAGTTGTCACAGTTTTAAACTTCTGGACGGGTTCACTCTAATTGTACCATTTGGATTTTAAGAATTAAGGTCAAGTAAATTCTTGTGCACAATGAGACAAAATTGGTCACTATTATCTAAAAATTCTTGTAAATAGCAGCAAACAAATCAAATAATGAATGTTTCACATTAATAATATCTTGCCAATCTATTTTGAGCTAATTTGCGTGAACTCACCGTCTCACTGCACTGACTCTGGTTGACTGTCTCCCAAACGCACGTTAAACTGAAACCCTTTATTCTTGGGCCAAACAAAAGGGAAAAAAGAACCTTGAGGTGATCCTAAACATTTTTCTGCAGATCTGCTTCTGGCTGTGGCTGTGGCTGCTACACCTCTCAACTCTAACTTGTTTTGTACTCCTGTTAATTATTACTTTACCTGTGCAGTGCAGTGCAGTGCCAGTCATCCCATCCCCAACACAGTTGATTTTAAAACCTGACCTGTGATGTGATGTGGTCGCGTTTGTTTTGTTCATGTTCACATTTACGTTAAATCCCCATTTAGTACTATGCTATGTTTACGCATTATCGTACCTGTTTTATTTCATGGGGCAATAAATCCGTGATAAATGTTAGTGTCCTCAAGCCAACTTGCACATGTAATAAGATATGACATACAAAATTAAGTTATTCTGTCGGTAGTCACATCCATAGCGTTAGCAGTCGAAGTGTACCCAATGCATACATCTTAACTATTCAAATCAAAAGTCAAGGAGCACTTGACTAGGTTGCTGGGCTTAAGCCTTATTCTATTATTGTTGTTATTATTGAAGACTAGACGAGCTGGGTTGGTTGATTGAGAAATAACCAAAGCAGATGATGCATCTCCTGGGCCAAGTATGGCTCTACGCTTTAGCCGAGCCATACCTGAGTTTTAACAAATCCATTCTTTGTATGCTAATTTAGTAATTAAATATTACGAGGGGGTTGCAGTGCCATTGCAAAATGAATGAAATGAGTACATGAAGCAAATTAACGGGAATGGGTATGGGACGTGTGATATCCGACAAAGATGTTTGCATATACTTTTTTATTATTTGTCTGCATGAGAACTGAGAACGAGAGTGTCGTCGTCGCTAATTGAAATTGAAACAGACAGCATGAGCAGTACCAGCGTGGTTGCGGTGCAGCATAAAATTTAGCACTGCAGGAAACCTAAACCTTGGAATTTTTTTGGGGTCTGTGTCTATGTCGAGCTCATGTTGGTTTTGCGAGTCACCACGAAGTTTAAAGGGACAGAGGACGAGTAAGCGGTGACGTTGACATAATCGGATGATTTAAATATTTCATAACATAAAATTGTATCTTTTTTACTATGAAAATAAGAAAATGACAGATTGTGAAATAATTAGGCCAATTACTAGGAAAATATTGTGTCATTCTACTGGCGACAAGTAGTGTAATGTAAAATGCAGGTACAGCAGCACTATGTAAGAAAATAGGACGCCCAAGCTAAGTGCCAATTTTTATCGTTTTTGCGGCTAGAATGTCATTAGTGTATGGACAAGGGACGAGTAAGCGGTGACGTTGACATAATCGGACGATTTAAATATTTCATAATATAAAATTGAATCTTTTTTACTATGAAAATAAGAAAATGACAGATTGTGAAATAATTAGGGCAATTACTAGGAAAATATTGTGTCATTCTACTGGCGACAAGTTTTGTAATGTAAAATGCAGGTACAGCAGCACTATGTAAGAAAATAGGACACCCAAGCTAAGTGCCAATTTTTATCGTTTTTGCGGCGAAAATGTCATTAGTGTAAAAATTAACGATGCAATCATTAGCGTAAAACTTGGTTTACTTGAATTTTTTAATGAATCCTCATAATTTGGTAAAAATTTAGTAAAAATTTGGCAATGTCCACTTAAACATCCATTACGATGGAATTTATGTCAAGAAAATTGGAAGCATTTCGCCTTAGAAGAAAATTTCCGAGGAATCATACAACGAATGAATTTTCGCATGAAACGTTTCGCTAAATGAATTACTCATTATTGATTCTATTAGTTTTTGCATTTTTGCAGTATGTCTGGTCTGTTCTTTTGGTTTTTGTTTGCACTCGACCGGCGGGGTAGAAAAATGCATACAAAGTATTCGCTCAGGTGCAATAGCAAGAGGTAATTTACCGTAGTACTTTTGCGTAGCGTGGGTTTTCACTTTCATGCACAAGGACGAAGACCCGGATGAGTGGTTCAAATCAAATTTGCATAAGCTCCAAACTCGTTTTTATTTAACGTTGGATTTTATTACACGTAGCTCAACTTATTAGTTGGTTTGGTTGGACTTGGCATGTTCCTTATAATACGACTTGTTTTTATCTCTTTACATGTCTGTTATGCCGAATGGTCAAGGTTTTAGTTTGTTATTTTGAAATATAACGCAAAGAAATGACAAACGAACGAAGTACGTACCCTAATTCTGACAAATTGTTTGGGTCCTATGAATAATTCATATTTTAAATCAGATTTTAGGTAGGTTCATAAAAATAAAAATGTATTGTTGCACGAATTTAGCTCTGGCTTGGCCATGACCAGGTGTGTTTCAATTTTAACCCTTTAACCCTTACAATGAATGTACTCCGTAAGTCTCACAGTTAAAATAATAAAAACACCCATCCGTTTGGAATTCAAGGCTGGGAAGAAGGTCTCAGTCTCAGGAGAACTTATACTTAGCTCAAGGATGACCAACCAAAAATAACATTAAATCAAAATTATCCTCATCCATTGTTGCAAGCATTTAACTCTAATGTTGAAATCCGAATGCGCCTACTATTGTAGAAGAATTAGCATTTAATGACAAACTTTGCATGCTCTATTTTTTATTCATGCCAAGCAAGCTAATTAGGCCGGCGATAATACTGTGCGTGTCCCTGAACCGATTATATGAAACATTTTTAGATTTTTTTCTGAACTAAACGCTTCAAAAAATCTTGTTCTGAATTGGAATCCATAAATTGTCATTTTTACGTTTGTTTTGGGAGAACAACCGAAAAAACGCATTTGACCATTTCCTTTTCATTTGGTTATATGTCATTTGCCAAACCCGTGTCGATTTCATGTACTTAATGATTAAAATTTTTTGGCAAGGCAGGCAGACATCGAAATCGACAAACAAGGGCAAGTGAAAGACGAATTGACGAAAGCTTGTGATGATTAAACGATAAGAATTTATTATCACATTCGCATTGCACAGCACAGCACGAAAGGATGAGGTGATTACATTATGCATAACGATTATTGTCCAGTGACTAAAGAGTCAGGTAATTACACTAAACTGAATTGCAAATCTTTGGTTGGCCTTGGAAGTAAATATTGATTTGCGAAATAGAGAAAATGAAAATTACCCCTAGGAGCAAGAGCAATTGACATTACTACACATTGTAATTGTATTGTATTGTATTTCGACCCTCTATAAAATTAATTTGATTTTTGTTTTTCTCACGAAAAAGACAAAGTGGTGAAATACAATGACCACGGCCACCATGGCTGGCTGGCTATTTTCCCGACCGATTGGCTGATGATTTTATGAACAGAACTGTGGAGTATCGGACTTTGGAAAAATTGCGACGGGGATATTAAATGGTCCCATTCTTGCACTAACCCTGGCCTTAGGTCCATGTCTACGAATGACTTTGAATTAAATACAGAAAATGAAAATTACCCCTAGGAGCAAGAGCAATTGACATTCTTACACATTGTAATTGTATTGTATTGTATTTCGACCATCTATAAAATTAATTTGATTTTTGTTTTTCTCACGAAGACAAAGTGATGAAATACAATGGTCAAGGCCACCATGGCTGGCTATTTTCCCGACCGATTGGCTGATGATTTTATGAACAGAACTGTGGAGTAAATTATGGAACATCGGACTTTGGAAAAATTGCGACGGGGATATTAAATGGTCCCATTCTTGCACTAACCCTGGCCTTAGGTCCATGTCTACGAATGACTTTGAATGAAAATTTGATCAAAATCGGAAGACAATCTATCCTTCGAAATTATTTAGAAAAATTGCTCAATGTTGAGAATTATAATTGGTTGAGGCGGGGGTGCAGATTGCTGGCTAGTATAAAAAGCCCATGGTGAAATTCAAGGGGACTGGAGTAGTCTATCTTATCTGCTCCATATATTTTGCTAATTTTATTTTATTCCAAAAATTTAATTTAACTATTGGCAGTAAAATAAAATTTGGCTATGGATCTTCCTGAGTTTTATAATTTTTATTTTGAAACAGCAAAACATTTTGGGCTCATGGCCTATACAATTGATCAAGAAACTTTAAAAGTGAGTCGAATCAAATCGGGCTTCTATTATTATTTTCAAATGTTTCATACTTGGTTCCTGGCTGCTTCTGGACTTAATGCAGGGGTTAGCCTAGCTTGTAATTTATATTCACCCAATGCAACAGAATTCCAAATATCTGTCCAAATTTTATTCTTTTTTGGATTGGTCATGCTTTTTGCAATTGGGGCAACTCAACTTTGGTACGCTACAGAGATTGGAAATCTCTTTACGGCTCTGCTGCAGTTGGAATCACATCTGAGCACGCGTAAGGATAATTTATAATTTAATCAAGTTAAAAAATTTTGTTCAGAAAATTTTATGTCAGGTTCTTCCCCAATTCTGATAAAATCCAAAAAGTCTTGGCTTCGAATCCGTCTTCTTCAAGTTAAACTTGTTCGCTTTGCTTGGATGGGCTCAATGACAGTTTATGTGGCCATGTTTATTTTTCAACCAAGATTTCCAAGTTTTGTTTGGAACATTGTTCCATATCCACATGAAATCGTATTCCCAAAGGAAGAATTTTGGAAATCTCCACTAACACGATTCCTGATAGGATTTCCGGATGTATTTGTTTTATCTAGCGGATGGGTCTATCTGCTCAGCATTGATTTGCTGCTGGGGATAATTTCATCTCATATATCTTACTACCTCAAGGTCATCCGGCAAATCCCATCGGATTCAAGAGAAGGGGTAAAAGGGTTCAAGTCCTTGCATATTTTAATCACAATCATCAACGATGCGCTGGCCATGGGTCTCATAATTCATATGGCATTAATGAGTCTGGTCATCCTTTGTCTTCTCTATGGACTCATGGGAAACAATTCTCCTTTGGCTTTTATATTTTTCTTTGGAAATTTCTTTGGTTGTGTTGGTCGTATGCTGTTTCTTCTCATTCCAATTGCAGATTTGGAGATTGAGGCTGAAAAGGTCACTGAGCATTTTGAAGAGACGATGGAAGGAGATGTAATCAGGAGAGAATTGATTCTCGCTGAGAACGTTTTGTATATCAGCCGGTGGGATTTATAAAATTGATAAGGAATGTGTGTTTCATTATATCAATTTTCTCATCACATATTTTGTTGTAATTACAAGTACAGGCTAAGACTAGGCCATAATTTTAATTTAAACAGTACGTGTAGCTGTAGAACGGCATTTTGTGTCATCGTAATTCGCAACGCTTGGCTTAAAAGCTATATAATTTATAACCTAATATGATATAGACCCACGAGTCACGATACCTAAGCTTATTCAATTTTGTAATTTCTGCCTGCTACAATTACGAAATCTATCTGGCCAAGTCTGAGTGAGTCTGACCATCTGAACAGGGTATATTTGATAATTCATGCCGAAAATTATGCAGTGACCATTGATCGTCTATTGTTCCATTTTTCTCTGCGTTGTCGTATAGTAGATTCTAATCGGTGCTCGAAAAATATGGAAGTGCAAAAATTGATTTCATAATGACCTTGCCCTTGGTTAATCAACCGGCGGCACTCGAAGCATTAGGTCTACAATGTGATGAAGTTTAGTTTAGTAGTTTAGTTGTAAGTTGTTATACTTGTGCTTAAATCGATTTCACCCGATTGCATTGCACATTATTGCCGGGCTGTCGAAAATAAATACAAGTTTTATTCAAATGATACTCTGTCGCATATACAACATCACCTGATGTGCATCAAAGTTTCAAAACCAAATATTAATTTCATAGCGATTTTTTCTTCAAATATTGTGGAATACGATGCGATTTGTTATATATAAAACTACACATAACGTATGTTCAAACAAAATACGATTTACGACGCTAATAAGCACAAGCACAACATTACAGTTGGCCAATTACATATTAACTTTTTCGGCTAGATCTGTCACGTAGAAAGCATAAAAAAGATCCATGAAAAGATCCATTCAAAGCTGCAGATTCTGTCATTTGTATTCACAGCGTTGTTGCGAAAACACTTGCATTTTGCACATCCGCCCACTCTAGTTTTGGCAACGATACGAAGCATAAAAATAAAAAGTGAACGAGGATGCACGCTATAGGTAATTTAGCATCCTATTGATTTGATCGTGATATGTTTGCAGAATTCTTTTGTAATTCAATAGAAAAATGCAGGCATGAGATGAGCATGGGCATAGGCAATGGCAAATGTTGAGTGAAAGCATTTCTTTCTCCTTGGCAAAATGTGATAAGGATGAAAGGAAAAGAAAGAAAGAAAGTCAAATGCTTTTCACTCCTTCCTGCGGTCTGACCTTAGTTGAGTGAAAATGAGTGAATGAGATATGCTATGCTATATAAATTTTCTTTTCCGTGGGGGTCTGCTATTCATTATTCCTATTCTTCGGTTCATTCTGCTGAATTCTCATGTAGCTTTCTACTCGATTTCGATTCGGTTCGGTGGGATCTTAATTGTTTCTTTCAAGAGTCATATCAAAAGCAGGCAAAGGCAATAGCGTTGTTGATTATTGAATTGCATGAGAGAAAATCGCACTCAAGATAAAAGACCAGCCAAATATATTGATGATTTTTCCATTCACAGGCAGGCAGGCACAAAGCAAGAACACAGGATTTGGTTACGCCAGGCTGTCTGAACTCCATAAAAATATTTCCAGCACCTAAATATTCAATAATTTCACTAAATTGATATGAAATTGTGCGGTACCTTTAATCTATACCTAGTCAGACCTTGCGAAATGAATTATCCGGGCGAACTTGAGTCTTAAAGGTGTAAACTTGCGATTTTTTGTTATTTCCGAGAATTGGTAGAATTCTGGGTTGAAACTTCAACATAGGGGAAAAGCATAGCCGCTGCCCCCGCAAGTTTTGAAACGCAAAATCAAACCGAGTTCGCCAAAAACAAAAATTTTGTGCTCAATTTTAACAAAATTCTTGTTAGTTCAGTTTTTAGAGGAGTACACAGTACAGTTACCAAATTTGACTGCACCAGAATCCAGGGACACTTTGACCTTGACCTTCTGGAATTAATCAAGAAAATACATTGCAAGGTTTGGAGCGAGCGATACAAGACAAGACCGTCGCCGTCGTTAAATGACCGGTCGATATCGGAGGTAAATAGACTACTGTGATGAAATTTTGATTAAAATTTTAATTTTTCATGTAATGATTTTTATTAAAATCTACAGGAACTCGTCATGAAGAAAGTACGAACCCTAGAACACCTCCAAACCTGCTCTGCCATCCACGATAGTTAACATTACACAAACTTACGAAGATCAAGATGAAGTGGAAGAACAAATTCTTGAGCTTTATCGAATGTTTAGAGAAAAAAATAATTCCCCTGTCCTAGCCAAAGAAAAACATTCAACTTATCTCCGGAGAGGGTTAACTCAACTTTCTGATTCTTATGAGGCTCTAGATGCATCAAGACCTTGGCTTTGCTATTGGATTCTTCATGCCATGAATTTGCTCGAAATTAAAGTCTCTACTGAGGAGAAACAAAGAATTAGAGGATTCTTGTCAAAATGTCAAAATCCTGGGGGAGGATTTGGTGGAGGCCCTGGGCAATTTTCCCATTTAGCCGCTAGTTATGCGGCAGTCAATGCACTGATTAGTCTGAACTGTCCAGAATCACTTGCCATTGTGAATAAAGAAGAGCTAAGTACATTTTTAACTGCCATGAGACTAGATGATGGATCATTTAGAATGCATAGGGGTGGAGAAATCGACGTCCGTGCTGTCTACTGTGCTGTCGTAGTTGCTCGACTGACAAATATTGGAAATCCGACTTTATTCGAAGGGACAGCAGAGTGGGTCAAGAAATGTCAGACTTATGAAGGAGGTTTTGGTGGATTTCCTGGAATGGAAGCACATGGAGGGTAGGTCATAAAATTTCAAATTTACATTTACCTTTGGATTGGATTTAATTTTTTTATATTTTCATTTAGATACACGTTTTGTGCCCTTGCAACTTTAACCCTTCTGAATAAAACTGAGCTCATTAACCTAAGTTCTCTATTACGTTGGCTAAGCAAAAGACAAATGAAATTGGAAGGTGGATTTTCTGGAAGAACAAATAAATTAGTCGATGGATGCTATGCATTTTGGCAAGGAGCAAGTTTGTACTTGTTGGGTCAAACTGTACAAAAGTATTTAAAAGTGGATATGCTCTTTGATTCAATCTGCCCTTCAAGAGTACTTGCTAATCTGTTGTCAACACCCCCTCGGAGGAATGATTGATAAACCAGGGAAACAGAGAGACTACTACCACACTTGTTATGGACTCAGTGGTCTCGCAATTAGTCAAATGGGAGGAGGAGATGGTGGTTCAAATAACAGCAGCAAAGAAACCGGAGCTAATACTCTACGTCCAGTTCATCCCGTGTTTAACTTAACCATGGATTGCGTTGGTCCATTCTTGTGATGTGAATTAATTATCTACTAGTTAGTAAATTATATTACCACTTCAAGTCATTTGAGCTAAACCAAAGTTTTCAACTTTTACTAAACAGAAGCATTCGGCCGGGGTGAATTTAACCTGAATTCTGAGTCTGAGTCATGGAAAATTAAGGTCATCAAGATGATTTAATTAGTTTTCAATGGAGAAATTTATTTTTTGATTTAGAATTAAAAAAAATGAAAGTGAGATGAAAAGTGGGTTATACTTAACTTTTGGAACAGTAAGATTTTTATAAAGCTCCCTATCATAATTTAACTTCAGAAGACCTAAATATTTAATATAATTGTACATGTGCTGTGCTGTGCATCACAATTTTACAATGCAATTACACTTTGTCTGTAATAATCTAATATGCAAATTTTAGCGTAGGGTCAATTGTCATTAAAACTAACGTAAACTAATTATTTGTTGTGTTCGCACTAGCCAATTGGGCAATAGAAAGGAGCACAATTTGCAATGAAATAAATTGAATGCAGATTGACAACACTTGGAATTTCATATCTTTATTACATTTTTCTTCAAATAGAATATTGTTAACCACTAAATAACAAATTGAGGAAATCGTAAAGTTAAATTACGAAATCAAACAATGTATAAGATTAAGTTATTCTGTTTTGTTTTCCTCTTCAGCTTCTCCTGGTAAAGGATGCTTGAGAACCATGGCCCATCCGGCTGCTGGCTTTAACGTGACCTCGTCTTCTTCCACAGATGCAGCAAAATGTCCAGAAAACATGACAGATTTGTATTCAGTTCCATTGTCATTGCTTGAGAACCATAGCCCATCCGGCTGCTGGCTTTAACGTGACCTCGTCTTCTTCCACAGATGCAGCAAAATGTCCAGAAAACATGACAGATTTGTATTCAGTTCCATTGTCATCTATCGTTACGTCTACTTCGACGAAACCATTTGGAATGTCGTTCGTATTCACGTATGGCCATGGGGCGTTGTCAGTCATTATTGTCCCCCAAATATCCACCTGGTCTTCGCCGACCAAATTTCCTTCTTCGTCGAACCGACAAAATGCTGAAATCCATCCGCTCAGATATCTTGGCCCAGAGCCACCGCCAACATTACTGCAAATCCGATTCCAGAATTCCAAATCAATTTTTCCAGATTTGGCTTGGGTGAATTGGGAAAGAATTGGCTCCAACATGGACACCCAGTCTGTCAATTCGTATTCTTTGAGTTTTTGGACTCGCGTCTCAATTTCTTTCCAGTCTTCAACCGTCCCGTCCAACGTAATATTCGGAATTCCACACATGAGGCAAAATTTGTATTTGAAATACTTTTTCATTGAAGCCATAAACACGACGCCAAAGGTGACTTTGTCATCCTCAGTCGTTGTAGAGAAATTTGGTAGAATCCATCCTTTGACTTTTCCGTCCACTAAATTCTTATCAATTTCATCTGACATGAGTTTGACGCAAAGGTCATAAGGAGCATGGTCGAGGACCCCAGGAACGGTCACAGTCAATTCTTTTTGTCCTTCGAAATTTACAAATTGTTTCCGGAATTTTTCGGCATGTTTATTAATATAGAATGAAAATTGTGTCATAATGGCCAACCAGACATCTTCGGGTCGAAGGACAAGATTATGATGAGTGTTGTAGGCTGCGACAACAGTTGACACAAATCCATTCTCACATGGAAGCAGTGGGCGAGTAAATTTTGTTCCTTGTAAAACTTCTGATGCACTTGTTAGTTTTATAGGGTTTAAGGTGTTCAACCGCATTTGATTTACTTGGATCCGGGTTATGGATTTGAACTTTTTCGGGTTTATTATCGCACACTTTGAAAGTAGTCAAATACGGAGTGCCTTTAGAACCCATGGCGAAAATTACTGAAAAAATCTTTCGTATCTTTTGCAATTCAGTCAACACTCAAGTTGCAAGAAATTCTGGAATGAGTTAAATCGTTTTGTCGTTCGTTCTTTTATACTACGAGCACGAGCAGTGCAGGGCAAGAGTAAGTCTTGGAGTGAAACGTTCAAGTGTTTACAATGCAAAGTATTTCGCAGAATTCGTCCAACTTGCAGGGATGAGTCAGACACGCTATGTTAGGCTAGGCCCAGGCCTAAGCCTGTATAGCTTAGCCTTGCAAAATTGAGCGATTCAGAATTCACACATTGCCTGTATACGTAGTGCATGAGCATACGCTAAAACGCTCTGCAGAATTGAATGACTCACGTTGTCACACTTCTCATTCTATAGTGCAACTGCAAATGCAGGTTAGACGTGTACAACTGGTTGATTCAGTCACACTACTTTGTATTTGTATTTGTTTCTGTTTTAGCTGTCTTACGCTTACGTGGGTGTAACTTCTTACCCTACGGATAACTGAACAATCTCTTCATATAATGAACAAATGAATGAATCATTAATAATCAAAAATATAATTCTGGATTTGTCTAAAATAATTTTTTGGTGTCATTCTGATGATTTAATTATTGACATCGACAATGCTACGTAGTGATTAGTTGTGTCGGTTATTTGCAGGATTTATTTATTTAAGCACGCCACTACTGGTAATTAATTCCTCCTGTTATTCTAGTGTAACAATAATTTAATTATACATTCAGGACTTTAGTCAACCACCTCCACGATTTTCAATGTATCATGTTCACGTAATAGCATTAAACCATGAATTATTCTTGAACCACAACTGTTGGTTGGATACAAATGAATGTTCAATTTTTGTCTATCCTGAATTGCATTAGAATAAGGACGTATGTCACTACATTGGTAGCAGCTGGGGCCAGAAAACTGCACTCAAGCCCAAATATATCGCAGCATCTGATTTGGAGTCGCGTTTTCCTCAGTTTTCCAAGAAATTTAGTGACCTAAAGAAGAAAATTGTACTAGAGCCTCTCTACTGGTGATAGTAATTTTATTTTCTTACCAGTACTCGCTTCTCTCGCTTAAATTTTCGCAGGTCAACTCGGTTAAGAATGTGTCCTGCACGATTTGCCTGAATAACATGAAAATAAATAACAAAAAGTTTACTTTGTAGTAGTGGCCCAATTAATTTTACATACCTTGATTCACAAGTCGTTGACAGCCAACGATCACTACAAGAATTCTAGCTGTAGCTGCAATGCTGCAAATTCCAAATGCTATTCCTATAGTATTCACAACTGTCGTGTCCGATAATTGTGTCCCAATTATAATGGCATAAATCCCAACCACAAACCCCACGCAAGTTCCAGTAAATGCAGCTAAAATCTAAAAATTCAAAAATATAATACCCAATGTCCATCCACTATAAAATTTTATATTGATTTCTCATCACCTGCAATCCAAAAGATTTTTCAAAGCTGCGCAAAGCTTCACATAATTTTTCATGCAAATATTTTAATTTGATCAATTCTTTCTGGAAGTATTCATCGTTGATTGGTTCACTCTCGNTTCTCTAGTTTCCGATTAACTTCCTCAAAATTTTTTCTAGTGCATGCAAGGAGGACAGCAAAAATGGAACTGACCAAGTTTGGAACAACATTTGAGAAAACTGTGACGATTGGAACAAGTATGGAAAATGAAGACCCAAAAGTTTCTGTAGTCTCAACTAGGGTTAACCAAAAATAAATTGACATGTTTAGAATAAAATCTTGCAACATGTACAAAGGCACGTAGTAAAATAGATGACGGACTGCTCTGAAATTCGGCATCGCTATTTCTTCTGTAGCCTCATGCAAAATCTTCCAGCCTAATTTGTACAAAAATCATCAGCAAAGAACTTGGAACATAATTTTAATTTTACAAACCTTCACAGAAATGAATCCCAGTGTAATTCCCAAAGAGGAATATAAGAGTTGTGCATAAAAAATTCAAGCATACGACGAGAGCAAATGCCAAAATGTCAACTCCACTTGTCCCACGCAATAAATCACTAATGATTAACTCAGTAATTGCCGCTCCAATAATTATTGTCGTTAAATTAATTAGTGACCAAATGAAGTTTATAAGGACTGATACAGATTGCCATTTATGCTCCATTTTACAAGTTGAAGAATCAAAAGTGACAGGTAAAATTCCAAAAAGTTGGCAGAGTCGAATTAATGGTTTTAAAACTTTGCATAAGCAATGGTCTTTCCCGAATGAGCTTACTGGTCGAGATTTTGTCATATTTTATTAATTTTACAACTGTAGGTTACAATCTACACTCTAGTGGTATTTATTTATACATATTGTACGTTTCTGGTCAGAATGTGACCTTTGCTCGTTGTTCTTGTGTCTCGTCTCACTAAACTTTTGACGAAAACATAC
>WJEZ01002067.1:0-14703 GCA_009869925.1 Thalassaphorura encarpata | reverse complement strand
AACATGAAATTCCTGATAATGTGAATGTATCATTTGGCTTAGCCCTTGTCCGATTTGATGCCGTGAGTTCAAATATTATGGAATAAATTTGCAGTCTGAAATTCATCCTAATTTTCTATTTTCAGTATCCAGATTTGAATAAACTAGAAACAGTTGGATGGCTTCGTTATGTAAGGACATAATTTCAATAAATTTATTACTTATGCTAATTAATATGCGATGAGTCTTATCGATATTGCTTTGTTAATTCCTTCCAGGTCTGGACTGACTCAAGATTAAAATATGATGAATCAACAGGTGTAGATGCCCTTCATTTCCCACCTGATCAAATCTGGAAACCTGATATCACATTGTACAACAGGTACAGAAGCAGGATATTGTGATATATCGAATTTATATTCATTTTTTAGCTTAATTACATATTTCATTTTTATTCAAATTCTAGTTATTTACCAGATGGTACGAAATGCACTCAGACAAATGTGATCGTTTATCCACATGGTGAGGTATTGTGGGTTCCACCATGCTCATTCAAAGTTCATTGTGATATGAAACAATTGCGAAAGAATCCAGTAGGAAAACAAAAATGTTTTATGAAATTTGGATCTTGGACTTATGATGGTTACAAACTTGGGATGAAAATGTACAACAATGTAAGACTAGTTAATTATTGACTGTCAAATCGAAATAGCATAATACCAAATTAAGCGAATTGAATTTTAATATATTTCTTTGCAGCAAACTGAAATGGACATGTCAGATTACTCATCGGACAACAAATGGAAAGTCACCGAAAATAAAGCAGTTCTTAACAGTAAGACTTATCCCTGTTGCGCTGAACCATATCTAGATATCACATACAACATGGAATTTCAAACTACTGGAGAGCCAATCGCAGATAAACGAGAGTTGTTGATAACCCAGGANGAAAATAAAGCAGTTCTTAACAGTAAGACTTATCCCTGTTGCGCTGAACCATATCTAGATATCACATACAACATGGAATTTCAAACTACTGGAGAGCCAATCGCAGATAAACGAGAGTTGTTGATAACCCAGGACGATTTTGCCTAACCTTGTCCTTGCCCTTGGCCCAATGATTTTACGAAAAAGCCAATTAATTGCAAAAAAACTGTTTTTGACCATATCCAAATTAAATCATTGCTATGATTAAAATTATAAAAATAATAACTACATAAAGAAATAATAAAGCAGGTGTTCCAATCACGTGAAAAATTAATCCATAATTTTGTTTGATTTGGACTTGTAACCGGATTAACCTAATATAATATAACAAATATAATTAATTAGTAACTCAAAAACTAAGCACAGCGAGCTTGTACACTGGATGACTACATATTTTCACATGGGATTTGACTTTGAGAGGCAAGTCAAAGATAAATGGGACAAGTGATAGATTGAATTATCTAATCCAGATTAAATTTAATACCGATATTAGTGAATGGTGATGTAACTAGGCCAGTCATAGTTTTACTAAACTAGCATTAGGGATTAATTATCTAGACAAAGTATACACAAATATGAACTGATGACACGGAATTTTGAAGTTTCTTTGCAGAGAGTTGGTATTTCTTCTCTTTGGAATGAAAGTAGAATTTTAGCGTTGAAAATAATTGTTACATTAAATGTATTACGAATTATTTGTCATATTATTTTCCTGCCTTTGGAACACATATACGTACTACGTACTACTTGTACTAGCCACAGAGCTTCCGGCGTACAAGAAAATTCTCCAATGACCGCATATTGCTTGTTACTTTAATAGACGGCTATTAATTTAATTAATCGAGCCGACCTTTATTATTTATCAAGCTTTATCAATCTTTATGTATTTTTAATTTGAATTTTTAACCACCGACCTCCCGTTAAAAAGTTACGAAAATTTTACTTGCAACGGCTTAGCCTTTGAGTTGGTGCATTTGTGGTTTTCTCAGTTTATCCCATGCTCAACAGTTGCTTTATACTTACAGTTTTAGTATTGACTGATTGATACTATGTACATATACTTTATTACATAAGCGATCAGTCAAACACTTGCAGAAATCAAAGCACAAGTGCTTTGCTATTCGGTTTTGCTGCGTTTCGGTTTCATTTCTCTTGAGTCGTGCTTGTAAAACATTTTAGCTTTTTGTGCAGTTGCAGCTGTGCCTGGACCAGTGGGTTAAGCGAAAGGCAAGTAATTTTAATCCAATATTATAAGAATTAACCAATTTGATTTTAAAAAATAATTGTCTTTTCGCTCAGGACAGAATGTTGACTCCAGATTTGGATAATTTACTTAACGTGTCTCAACTACAAGGCAAAAATGTGAATTTAGTGACCTTAAACTTGGACCTCCACCTTGAAGCGCTTTGGGAAGCACAGACTGCATTTAAATCCAATGCTGCCACAGCAAATGACCAAGTATTTGCATTTATGCTGAACGGACCATTTGCAACAATTCAAGATTATAAAGAATTTTTGCTACGATTGACGAGTCATGAAGACCTTTACGCATTTGTTTTGGAATATAAAGAAAATGAAAATGAGAAATCAGCTGTTGTGGGATTTGTTACATACTGCGAAGTTCGTCCAATTCATCGCACTTGTGAAATTGGCCATTTGTGGTTAGACCCAAGATATAGACGTCGTGGGATTATGGATGAAGCAATTTACTTGATGCTCAAGCAAGCCTTTGAAGTTGCCAAGTATCGGAGAGTCCAATGGACTTGTAATACGCTTAACGATTCCTCAAAGAAATTGGCTTTAAGATGTCAATTTAAATACGAGGGTGTGCTGAGAAATATATTTGTTGTTAAAGGTGTTAATAGAGATGACACGTATCTGTCAATCATTGATTCCGAGTGGCCAGCAGTAAAGGCCTATTTTGAAAATAAATTCAACTGAACTTGATTTAAACAACTGATTGAATATTTTAGGGTGTGCTGAGAAATATATTTGTTGTTAAAGGTGTTAATAGAGATGACACGTATCTGTCAATCATTGATTCCGAGTGGCCAGCAGTTAAGGCTTATTTTGAAAATAAATTCATCTAAATTTGACTCGACCAACTGGTGGAATATTTGAATAAAAATTATCGTAATTTTGAGTTGATTTGACGCATTCAAATAGTTGTCCTCCTCATTCGTATTTAATTTTTAATACTCTGTCTAAATGACTTTATCTTGACATTGTGTTGGAATTTTAATTAGGGGACAAATATATTAACTTAATGACTGAATACATTTGAATATGATCAATTCTTGGTTTTCTTACAAAATTTCTTAAAAATATCACACAAAGTATCCCTGTAAGATTGACTCATGATCAAATAAACAAACATACTCGGCACACAACTCATTTGTTCCAAAAAGAGACAAAAATTCACAGTTGGTTCCAAACACTCTTTGCTAAATCGTGGGGATAAAACTAAGTACAAAATACTTACAATTCCGTCGGGGATCTCTGTCACTAGAAAAATTATCAAAATAACAAGTAAAGTTTTAGTAGTACGATCAAATTCCACTCGCGTTTTTTCGTTTTCTGTTGTTTCTAATTCTTGAATTGAAAATTCCTTAAGTTTCCTTCGATTTTCCTTGGCTCTCATTAAACCCCAAATCATTCCAAGGGTAAAGAAAGTTAGAAGGCTGCATGGGACCAACTTCACAAAAATGCTGAAAAAACAATTCAATCTAAATGAATATAGGTATCCCGAGCCAAATAAATTAAGTAAATTATAATTTAAACATACGCGTATGTCCAGAACAACAATTTCTTGGCCAAGTCAGATCGCCCGGTTTGATATTCCTCATTTTCTGCTTCCTCGACTTTTTCTATATGAGTCCCACCATAAATAATTACAAGCAAAATCGTTCCGAATAGAATGAAGGAAAAAACAGCCCATTTTGCTGTTTTTCCCACGCACCATCTTCGGCTTTGGAATGGAAACCAAATGCCCACAAAGCGCCAAACGGCGACCAGTAGAGTTAAATAAATTGACCATGTGTGGAACAACTGTCAGTAAGAAAAATAAAATAGATGCAATTCATATCTCAGCCAACTTACTTGAGCTTTACTTACATAATAAGCAACCCGACTGATTAGATCCTCCACCGCTTGTTGATAAGATGACCTCGAATCTCCATGATCTGCCCGGTACAATCTCAAAGCTTCAGTCACTAGTCCATTGAGAATGAATATAAAATCTGCCAAGGCTAGGGCTGTTAGAATTGTATTCAGTGGATTCTTCATGGATTTTCTTGTCAAGACAGCCAGGTTGACAATGTTGGTCGTAAAGCCCAATACGTACATGACCACCATGAGTTGATAGTGGACTTCGCTATATGTTGACCCTGCATTGACCCAACCTTGGCTGCAGTACCAATTTGGTTCTGCACAAATTAAAATTGTCATTTTAATTTGAAGTTATAATAAGTTTAACACTTCATTCACCTTTGATGCAACGAAAAGAATTAAATTCTGGATATGACCACTCGCCATTCAAACAACGAGTGACCTGCAAAGAATTCTGGCCAGATTCGTGCAATTGAGATGGGACATAAAACTCATCACATTTGAAATACAAATTTGTTCCAGGGGGAAATGAGCCTCCACAGTCTACGTCGAGGTCCCATGCCTCACAATTAGTTCCGTCCAATTGTTCCTAAAATAATTTCACAGTTTAGTGTCTAATTTATTTAAAAAATATTAATTCATTACCTTTGGTAGACCTGGTATTCACCTTTGATGCAACGAAAAGAATTAAATTCTGGATATGACCACTCGCCATTCAAACAACGAGTGACCTGCAAAGAATTCTGGCCAGATTCGTGCAATTGATCTGGGATATAAAACTCATCACATTTGAAATACAAATTCGTTCCAGGGGGAAATGAGCCTCCACAGTCTACATCGAGGTCCCACGCATTACAAATAGTTCCATCCAATTGTTCCTAAAATAATTTCACAGTTTAGTGTCTAATTTATTTAAAAAATATTAATTCATTACCTTTGGTAGACCTGGACATCCCTTATGCTTAGTTCCTTGACCAGTGGTAGTACAAATTATAAGGGAGATGATAATAAAAAATAATAAAATCATGATCATCCTGAAAAGCTTTAAGAAATGAATTGAGATTCAAGACAACATAGAGCATGCCTTTAAATAAAAGTGAAATGTTTGGGCCAAAAATAAACTTCCAATTCCCGACGTGCTTTTGTTTTTCCTGTCATTTCCTCACCACAATATAATACGCTACGCATCTGTGGTTGTTGGTTGACGTTAGCAAACGAATCCAAATACGTTTTGAATTCATAATTGCGTCAAACCCTTAATTAAATTTGTTATTGTCTTAAATATTTTGATAATCTTACTTGATTCTATCTCAGTATATTCCCACAACCTTTTGGCGTTTCATTTAACTCACATGATCGTTTCTTTTTCAAATTTAATGATTTGTTCAGTACAAGAATGAAACATTGTAAAATTCTAAAAGAGCATATTACTATTACGAAATAATTAAAAATAGAAACAAGGTGCATTGTGTACAATTTGAACCTAAATTTATAAATAAATCTAGAAGACAGAAGACTTTATAATTTATTAGTTTAGCCTTAGCAGACAGACAGTTGGAAATCGTTTCTCATCCATCCAGCCCCTTACTGCAGCAGTAAGTAAATACAAAAGCAAAGGACAATTCACATACAATGTCAACTCTAAATTCATACGTTATACATTCGTACATATCTTAATCTTTTTTATTCTTATCTTCATCATCCACACGTCCACTAAGTCAGTCAGTCATACAACGGACACACGAACGGAAAACAAGTTTGTCGTAAAACTCCTTAGTAGTCACAAATTAAGATAACTTAAACAAAAACTGTTGTTCAGTCCAGTTAGTGCAAGTGAGACGGGGCTAATGTGCTGACTCCACATTTGTTATTCCTTGAGTATTGCATTGCATGCAGATACAGATGCAGACTGTTATGATAAGGGAAGTCTAGAAAAGTAAGTTGTTGAGTTAACAGACTAGATTTTCATTTAGATGCCTGGGATTTTAATTAATTTGTGCTAATTGCGAATTGAACTAATTTTGAATCCACGGTTTTGACCCCTTTTGAAACTTTTACTACTAAACATTTGTTGGGGCTAATGTGCTGACTCCACATTTGTTATTCCTTGAGTATTGCATTGCAGACTGTTATGATAAGGGAAGTCAAGAAAAGTAAGTTGTTGAGCTTACGGACTAGATTTTCATTTAGATGCCTGGGATTTTAATTAATTTGTGCTAATTGCGAATTGAACAAATTGTGAATCCACGGTTTTCACCCCTTTTGAAACTTTTACTACTAAACATTTGTAAACTTCATAGTGTTTGACCTGACCTGGTAGATTTAATTTGATCACTGAATATTTGATTGATTTGATTAACTAATCATTCGTGTCAATATTTAATGGATTTGCTGTGCGCTTGAGTGTGAGTGATCTTATCACTGAAGATTTGATTAACTAATCATTCGTGTCAATATTTAATGGATTTGCTGTGCGCTTGAGTGTGAGTGATCTTGACTCGCCATCTTCGGAGTGAGAAGAGGACATAATTCACGAAGTTTGACTCGATTCTATTCTCCTATTTAAAAAAGTTCATCAAAGATATCAGTAAAAGAGTTTTGTCTCTGTTGCTGTGCCACGCCACTGCACTGTAGTGTACCGGACCCTAGGCCAAAGCCAAAGCCTAATGCATTAAGATTTTGCACAAGGTTAAATCACTAGCACTCGGATTCACCACACCCAAGCCCTTGCCATTATTTCTTTTCACGCGTCTCTCTTCGCTGTGGTCGTTTGCCAAATCAAGATTGTGCTCTAAATTAAATTTTAAGTACTCAGTGATTACTGCTCAGTAATAATTTGTAAATCCCTTACCAACTGAAAATGGAGGAGGATCAGGAGAGGATTAGAGCAGAACTTGAGAAGGAAAGGAAAAGACGCTTAGCAGCTGAATTCAAAATTTTACAAGACAGGCCTTTGAAATTTAATCATCTTAGGACAATTGAACCATTCATGGGTTTGTTTACTGCTGAGGTAAAAGGTTTGTGATCAATATTTTCGCCTTTATATTAACATCCATTAAAATTAAACAGAAAATGAGTTCTGCGTGGAATAGATGCTTGCCTTGAATAAAATCATTAAAAATCTAACGACTTTACTTTTCATTTGCTTGCCTGCTTATTTGGCTAATTAGTTAGTTACTGTTACGATCCCGAGTCGGGCTAATTACTAAATTGTAATTAGAATGGATGACCCAAGAGGCAGGTCGCATCGCAGGTGGCTATAACCCTACCAGACCCCGCCCCAGGAGTGGGTATTCGTGTTTTGCATTTATTTATATAATAATCTCTTTCAGTCTCCAATAGTATAACATAGTAGGGGGAAACCCAGGTCACGCCAATTGTCTTCGCAAATTAATTTAGCAAAATTGCTGTGCAAAATTGCGCGGATTTTGCTCGATTCCGGGTGTGACCTTCGCAAATTCTTAGGCAAAATTTTCGCGCAAAATTTGTCCAGTTTCATTATAGTCCCGCGGGCAAAATTTTTGCACAGCCGGGGAAAATGACTCAAGATTGGGGAAAATTGCCAAATTATGCGTTTTACGCACTTTTGCGCGAATTTTTGCGAGACCTGGGTTTCCCCCTAGTAATTGTAATTTAGTTTTAGTTTATTTTTCAATTTCTTCATTTTATTTTACATAGTAGTTGATTCAAACGTAGTTGTAGTTTGTAGTACGATTAATTAATTTTAACCAAGTATAAATCTATCTATGGACAAAATTTACTTATGTTCTGAATGTGATTAATTTGTAGACGGAAAAGCTGTGATTGCGCGTAAAGTACGAGCACCATCTCGTTTTCAAGTAAGCCAAGCAGCAACATCGTCAACAAGTTCATCTGCTGCTGGGGCTGGGGAGCAAACCAGTTTATTTGGCCCAGGTGCCAGTGAAACTACCGGGTAAAAAAAAATTATTCTCATTTTTATTATCATCTTATGCATAATTTAAGTGTTTGAGTTAAAAATGTCTTGACTTGCCATACTCACAATCAAATTGTACTTTCAATACGAAAGGAGCTGAGCAATATGAGCAAGCAAAATAAATAATTTTGGTATACTCAGATCGGATATTAAGACTCAGTAATAAGAATTTATTGGTATCCAATCAAATACGGGACCTTATGAACCATGGATTTGGTAAACTGTACTGGTAAAATTAAATAGAAATAGAACTAACTTTCAATTTCCTTGTGAATTTTTACTCAAATAAGAATGATTTTTATGGGTTGGTAAAAGGTAAACTCATACCTACCTGTCTATAAGTTCAGGCTGTCTTTGTCTCCGTCCTTCCTTTGGGTTTAATATTTTGGTATTTTGGAATGCTTTACATACAACGACATACGACAGGTAGATTAGGCATTCAGATATACGGTCATCTATTTCTACTCGTCGTAGACAATATTTGTTTGGCTAACTAGCTAAACAAAATAACCAGAAAGTAAAAAAGTTAAGCTGAGCAGACCGGTACTGTGTGTAATTTTTAACAGTGGATAAAACCATTCCTATTTTTAAATATTTTTGTATGAAGTTAAAGTAGTAAATATTCTGGGAAACAGAAATCTCACTTAGACTAGCTTAATATTTAGAATAAAAAGAATTAGGCAGGAAAATTGAGTTGGAGCTAAAATTGACTTTTGTTTTGATTACATTGCATTGGGCTATTTTTATAAAAAGATTACCAGTCAGCTTGAATATTTCGGTCAGATTTATCATGTCTCGTTTTAGTTTGGTCCCATACATTGCCTTTGACTAAGTTTCTGATCGTGAATATGACTCAAGTCATTTTGCCCGATCTGACTCCGACATTAATTCGACTTTCAGTTTTCACTTCAATCATCGCAATACTTAAGATTTGTATATCAGTTATCCTATCGTTGTTGTTTACCAAGCCAGGATGAATTTACAAATGACATCTAAGATTGTGATTATGTTTATTATTACGGGCATTAATTGGATTTGTTAATAATTAACTATCGGTACTAATAAATAATTAATTGTTAACTAATTAGATAGTCTAATCTTATTTTAATTTAATTTATTTGCTTCAATAGGTCTCTGCTAAATCAATTTTCATGTGGTGGTGGGCCATCTGGTGATCCGATTCCCTTTCCATCGAGAAGTAGACAAGGACGAAGTGGTTCCCGATTTACCTGGACGGACGTGGGCCAGGTATGAAAATTTAGTTCAGATATCTCAAAGTTAAAATAACATTAGAACTAGTGTGGTCTGGCATTGAATTTATATTGTTTGAACTTTGACAGGGTGGTTTTCTGACACCTAAACCTACTGTTAATCTTCATCGCAGTTTCGTCGATGGTACACAACGCATCGGCGGCATTGGTGAGGAGAAACGCCTCAAGAAAAACAAGAAGGCAACACTTGGAGTAAATTAATTTTTATCCTATTCTTCTGAATTTATTCTGCTAGAGTATATCATTGCTAATTCATTAATTATCCTTTATTTCAGTCTAAGGAAACGCCCTTCGTTGTTCCGGAGCGACAGCCGAAAGGTGTGGATCAACCTACTCGCTTTCGCTTCATTAAAAGCGGCGATCACACCGCTCCGGTGAGTTTGAGATATTGAAAGTAATTTGTTTACTCCTTTGCTTTGATCCGTTTCATTTTTTCTGTCTTCTGGTCAGTTTTATATTCTTTTTCTGGACGTGCGTGAGGTTTAAGCTTTAAGAATTTAATTGACTCAGGAAAAAGAGTTTTTTACAGTGTCATATGATAAGGGCCACTATATGGACTTGATCCGGCAATTCTAGTGCTTTGTAACCATAACCATTGGAATTGTTACGCGGAGATAATGTTAGTGTATTTTTACCCATTTAGGTTGAAGTTGCTCTGGACGAAGAACAAAATTCAACTGTGACCAAACCGGACCAATAAGTGGAATTAGCAAACAAACTTCCTGTCATTCTCATAAGTTTTATTGTACACTACTCTGAGAAAGTGTATCTTAAAAAGAGTTAATAAAATATTTAAAGATTAAAGATTGGTGTAATGCCGAAAATAATGTAATTACAAATTTACATAGCGGGTTACACGTGCATCTTTATATGTCACGCCTTGTTAATTTCCAGTATGATTGGAACGTTTCCATAATTTCCTCTCTCTGGTATGTACGTTGATATGTGAGGCCAGATTGCCGGAAGTACGAAAAGTTTTTTCACACATTGAACATTTGAAAGGTCTCTCTGCCGTATGTGTTTTAATGTGAGCCCGAAGTCCATCCCTTTGGGAAAATTTCATTCCGCATAATTGGCACTCGTATTTTTTCACAGCACTGTGAATATCATCATGATTTTTCAAATCACTCTTTTCGGCAAACGCCTTTTCGCAAATAGAACATTTGAAAGGTTTCTCTCCCGTATGAGATTTTTTATGCTTACTTAGACAGCCCATGTCTCCGAATGACTTTGGACAAAATGGGCAATTATATGGTTTTTCCCCAGTATGTGTACTGATGTGTCTTAGTAAGTCGCTGTTGTAGACAAAAGACGATGAACAAAATGAACATTTAAAATTTCTCTGTGTGTGACGTTTCTCGTGTTTTCTCATGTATGCTCGACTAACAAAGCTCGTTCCACAAAATTTGCATACACATGGTTTTTGCTCACTATGAAGTATTTTGTGATAGTTGAGTGATTCTACTTTAGCCAAGGATTTTAAGCATATTGTGCACTTATACAAGGGCGTGTCATGTTTCTTCTCGTGACGTCTGCGATTGCAATCTAAGGTAAATGTCTTATTGCAAATCTTACATTTGTAAGGTCTCTCTCCAATATGGGCTTTTATATGAGAGCACAGGTTACCAGAACGTAAAAATGTTTTATCACAAGCGGAGCACTTATAATTCTTTTCCTTTGTATGAGCAGTAAAGGAATGACGGGTCAAATCGGATTCAAGGAGAAATATTTGATCACACTCACTGCAATTGAACCGATTTTTAGCATGGATGAACGATATGTGTTGGTTGAATACTCTTAATGTTGAAAATTTCCTTTTACAAATTTTACAAGTGTAGACAGTTGGACGAGTGTGGAATGCTCTTTGATGGTTTATTCCTAAAGTTCCCTTGAAATTTGGCAACCTTTCTAACCTAACCATGCAGCGAGAATCTAGACCCAATTTCCAATCTTCCTTCCTCCTAGAACAAAGCAAATATTACTAGTTTTAGAATTGCAGTAAAGAACTACTCCATTATCAAAAATAAGACAAGACTATTTGTATTAAAATTTTACCCTTTATTTAATCCGTTCGATTCCATAATTCAAATTGACTTGAAGTTGAGATGCAAATTCCAACTGTTCTTTCAAGCTTTGAGACTTGTACAGAGTGGAACAATTTCTGTTGGACTGGTTCTACCATATCGTCAATATCTTGTTATTACTTCCCCCTAATATTTCTTGAATTCTACAAGGTAAATTTTTGGGCAAATCACACACACAAGAATGGAAATTTTCTTATGAGTGAAGAGCTTATAATTTGATGGTGAAAGCTCAAAATTTAGGAAAAGTTTCACTTCATCAGTTCCAATATTTAGCAAATCATTACCCCTTAGCGTTTTCTACTAAACAAAAAATACATGGGCTGAAATCCTAAATCTTCTAAAAAAGCTACCTTGTTAATCTAAAGCTTGAACTGAAAACTGACTGAAGGGTTGAAACAGGTAAAGCTAATCAACCCAAGAATAGATTTCCCTCGAATTGTTGAGGGGAAAAGGGTAAAAGTCAGGGTTGTAATTTTGCTATGTGTAATTGAAGGAGTATCGTCTTTAATATTTGAACACAGTGAAATTAAGGACATAGCTTTCTGAGGCTAGAGAAACTATATATTCTGGGTCGTTGATGAATGTGTTAGACTTATACTTGGGTTTCGTAACTGATTGCGGTACTGTTAAAATTTTGTTTGAAATACACAAATACAATGAATTCATGATTTCATGCAATTCAATTGCTAGTTTTTTATTCTCATGTAGAACAAAGTTAAGAGTGGTGAATGAGGTAGTATGATAATGATTTGCACTGTACTTGTACTATAGCTTAAGGCAAGTGGAAACTAAAATTATTTTACCGAAATATTTAATTAAGGATTCCAACTCCATCTATAATGCTCGCAAAAGATTTGGTCTATGCAAAACCGCGAATGGGCATACAAATTATATGTTTTTTTTTAATTGGTTGGGATTTGCGAATATGGGTTTGAATGCAAAAGGCATGATCCAATGAATAAGTGCCATGATTTTCTGCAATTCATACATGAACAAGGCAAGGCAGTTCTCATACCGTTTTCTATCCGCAACTGTGCTGGTCTGGTGTTGTTTTGTTCGTCAGTCTCAATCTCAACCATAAGGTAAAGTAAAAATAATACTTTGATTGTTTTTTTCCTATGCAGCAGATTGTCTTATTAATTGAGCTAGAGATTGACAATTCTGACTTTCTATCTAAATTATATTATATCTATTTCATATTTGATTTCTGTTCAAAGCATGGTCTGGGATAACCTGAAAAATCAGTTTTCAAGACAACAACTAGTTGGATTTGAAATCACCAGACACATATGAAAAAATGTGGAAGACAGGAGCGAGGAAGAATAAAGCCTCAATGATTATGGTCAGGCTAGGAATTTTCCACGGAGGAGGATAACATGTAAGTATATTTGGACCAATTTTTACTAGCATAAGGATAAACTTTTTATTAGTTTGAAGGAGTAACATTGGTCCTTCGTAGTTCGCCAAATCAAAGTTCTGTTGCTGAGTATGCTCTCAGCATATTTTTAATCCCGACTCAGTGAACTTAAACTTTTTCTCTACATTTATATTTCAATTTAGTCTTGAGATCTTAAATTATGAACTAACCTTATGCTAAATGCAATGTTTACAAATCCATCTGTCCATTTTTATTTGTGCTCCAAGTTATTAATTGGATTTATGAGTGTTTCTTTGAACATTCAAATTCTGTTCTTTACAGAAGAAGAAGTATGCTGCAGCGGGATTTCCACGATAGGACAACGAGTTGGAAAATTTTATGGATACGATTGCATCCTATGGTTTGTCCGTCGCTCGTGTCTAGTCTAAACCCACCTTGAAAACTGGGATATGGGTCGTCCGAAATTAAATATCGTAATTACAATTACTTTTTAGCTTATTGCTTCCAAACCTTGTTTGATGACATGTGGTAAAGTTTGATTTTACAATTCATTAAACTTAACACAAAATGGCAAAAACGTTTATATTTATATTTCTGTTTTTCATTTTGTCGGATAATAAAAACTTTGAATCTGTTTCTTTCGCTTTGGATGCTTGAGTTCACACTAAATCCAATTCTTTCTTAAAACTACTTTGGTTTCACCGTTTTGGTGGTTGCTGCTGATCTTTCCATTGTGTTGCGCTTCTTGATTTTTAAACCCTAAATTCCAATCAGTTAACCAAATATTTTCTTGCATACTTTCACTTTGTTCAACCAACATGCTTATTATAAAACCAACGATGCAGAAGAACATCCTTTAGAAATTACTGTCATTGCTAGACTAGTTTTCAAAAAACTAAAAAAGAAAACGAAGGTTCATGGCTGAAATATTTATTGAATTTCATAAACACAAATGTAATATTAATGGGTAGCGTTTCTTTGTCTCCAAAAGAATGTGGTTGATTATATCCATATAATGGCCATTGTCGATACGTTGATTCATTTTGTCGTACACATCTTGGTGCATGTTTTCAGTGTCGTTGGCGAGATCTTTGTCTTACAGTTGGTTTGTATTTCTTAGCTGCTTCTGCTTACAATTCTTGAAAAGAAAATAGGCTTTCCTTCGTGTCCATGATCGGTATTGCTTAAAATCATTTTCGTGTCGTCTGTTCCTACTTAAGCTTACAAGGGTTGCTTATAATTGCAAATATACTGAATAATGCTTGGCTCTTTAAATTCTTTCTACGTTTGTATTGCCTACTCAAGTAGTGCTATTTGAGTCTGGTATTAAAGTAAATCAATCATACGCCTGCCAATTGAGAAGTTGGCGTATTTAAAATGTAGGTTAACTCTGCATTTTGAAAGTTGTAAATACTGTATACATACTTACATATTTCATTTATTCTTAATGAAGACATAGACATAGACGGATAATTAATCCGGACAAGTCTAAACATGTTAATTACAATTTTTCATTTAGCAATAAAGTATATTTTAATACATGATTTTAGTGTGTGTGAATTTTTATTTCAGCACTATCATTTTAATTCGGATTTAAGTTGGAATTGAGGTTGTATAAAAGTCATGATTGCGAATTATGAGAATGTTGTATGAAACTAGCCCAAAAAGTCCATTGAAAATTAGCGAAATCTGAAGGGATAACAGGCCAATAGAAAAACACTCGAAGACACATAAAGACAAAAACACATAAAGAAGTATTAAAATCGGGATCAAGTCCATAAAATATTAAGAAAGCATAGAGATTATATGGGATACAGGCGTACACATAAAGCCTGAGTTAATCAAGTTTCAAGTTTCAAGTTTGGTTTTATTTCAGTGTCAAATCAAGTCAATAATTTGCTAATGAATTAACAAATACACTGCTCTCCCCTTGCAGACACT
>WJEZ01002066.1:0-14707 GCA_009869925.1 Thalassaphorura encarpata | reverse complement strand
AGTTTGAACTTTGTAGATTAATAGACTGTACACACACAAAACAAAAAATGAATTATGACGACTCACTCAGCTACAGTTGTCTACTTTATCAAAAGTGATTCTTATTATTCAACTGAGCTTAGCTAATGACTGGATTTACAGTTGTACGAATTTCAAAGTCTGGTGGTTGCAGTATGAGTGCTGCATATTGACCTAATTAAAAATTCTTACGGAATTTCTTAATATTTACCAACAATGCATGTTCATGTTTATTGTTGATTCAGCCAATAAATAACGAAATGAAATTGGGAATCTGTTGTGCCACCCCCACCTGAGCCTTTGCCTTTAATGGGAGCACATGGGTCAAAAATTGAGTGAAAGTGGGTGTTTTATCATGGGGTATCACGTATACGTTGGACACCCACGTAGCGTAAATCACAAGTCTAGAGTGGAGACAAAGACTGAAAGACGTAACGCAAACCACTTAATGGGATGAGTGACTGTCACTCCATTGAACCACATTATCTCCACTCCTTTGGCTCTGGAACCCAGATGATGCGATAAGTAGGCTCATTTTTCACTGACATCGTCACGACGTTGCCTTTAGCCAATTTTAAGATTTTCGGGTTGGAGAAAGTGGCAAAGTAAAGGGAATGCATTGCATGCGACTTAAATTTGAGCAAGGACGAAACGCTACAGTTTTTTTATATTAAAGCCGAAACGGATAAGAGGCAAAAAATGTAAAAGAAGATGCTTGGTGAAATTAATTTGAACTGCATTACAATTAGTAGCAAGCCGGAAATTGGATTCATACTATTCCAAAATGAGTATCCGTATCTGCAACAATGGACAGGAAGACGTTTATTACAAATTTCTGAGATAAGAACTCAGATTGAGTTTTCTTGTAATAGTACAATGAAATATTATATTCCTGTTACTCCGTCCTTAATTGTAGGATTGGATTATTTCTATTTCTGGGATTTTAATGGATTTATTGCTCCCGCTCCAGTTGTATTTGTAGGTTCCTTGAGTAGAGTAGCCTTGATTGTATGTAATAAAGATTTTTGATGAGTTTTCACACCTTGACCAAATCCGGTATCCTGTGGAAAAACCCGAATTGGGTTAACGACTTCCGTTCTTCTACAATTCGCCTTCTTGTTTATTAACCTCATTCGGAGATCAGAGACCTTATAATTTCAGTGGCAAATTTTCTTCTTATCTATTAGCACCATACAACAAAATAAATTCAAACTAACTAACAAATTGGATTTAGAACAATAGGAAGATCAATCTCATCTTAAGCCTTGGTCACCAATTCCATTTAACAACACTTAATTTCATATCTATTGTGAATCTCTCATCTCATCAAGGATGTCTTCGTCTCAAATGAATATACAAAGAACAAGATCATGGAAAGTTTCACACTATTTCCCAAAACTTCAGCTAGACAGGAAGGAAGGAAGGAAGTAGGGAAGTTTGAGTTTCGTTTTAGATTGCATCTTAGGAGCAAGCAAAGGCATGGCATTGTTAGAGATTCTCTTTTGAATTTTGAATAGGCACGTTGGTTGTGATGACTGGCTCCCTCCTCTCTTGACGTTCATGAGGTTTAATTTAATTAACTGCATTGGCTCTTAAGAAAAAACATCAAGGGCTAGGCAGTAGGCACACTAGGGTTGAGTGTGGCAGTTGATTCTTGTACTCTGTCATAATCGATTCAATGAAATGACATGGAGTATACTCCTGGGACTATCCGTAGTAGTTCATTTAATGACTTCTACACATGAAAAGATCTCTCCAAAATGAATAAAAGACAAAAGAGTGTACTAGATTCCCTACTAGCTTTTTGCTTCTCCAATTAATACGACAAATGACTTTTGCTTTTAATGAGGAAATTTATGAATGCTATAATGCAAAAAGGCAAAGGCCACACCGGAGTAGCTCAGTTATAATTATGTCCCTTCATTTAATGCCTCACCTTTGATGATGATATCAAATGAAAATTGGTGTCTGCAATTAAATGGACGTCAATTCAATTGGCCAATCAAAATACAAGGTGCAGTTGACAAATGCCAGCGCTTAAAAGTATTACGGAAAATTCCATATACCAATTTCATGTGAATTTTGTAGCATGCATGAGTTGTAAGTAGCATGTTTCGTTCTGAACTTTCAAATTTAAATGGGAACGTTCTAGTTTTAATTCTCGAGCCAACACGCAAAATGCATAATTTTGCAAACAATTTGCATGGTTTAGACTTCACCTTCAATTATCTATTCTCACAGAATTTATATTAGTTGCAATTTATGTCCCATTTTCTTGATTCTACGACGTTTTCTCAACTTGACTTTGTGTAATTGATCCTGACCTGACGTCATTGTCATTTGCAGTGCATCATGCATCTTCCGATGTGGGCGAGTGTAAATTTCCCTGGAGTAGAAGTTTTTGAAGACAGAGCAAAGCAACCACTAATCCTTCTACTATGCATGATACTTGGAGGCCATAGTTTCACAAATAATTTAAACCAGTTGAACTTACGTGTGTTGCATACATTATTAGGGCAAAATAATTAATGAATTCTTATTTCTTAGATGATCCAATTTTCTTTGTATGTACGGAAGTACGTACGGTAGAAAGAAATTAGCATGCGATTTCGAACGTCGGTTTTTGGTTTTGAGGAAACTCCTTAAGGAGCAAAGTTCCTCAAGGAAAGTTTGAAGCAGTACATAGGAAAGTGACATTTTGCTTTCCCAGCATGAATCTTCCCATAATGGCAGTGGGTCTATTCGTATTCCTTTCTCCTGAAATAATAAATAATCTCTAGATTCTATTCTACGCGGTGGGTCGTACGATGTAAATTATTAAATGTTTCATAAATATTTAAACAGGAAGGTTTTAAGAGCTTTTTTATGACACGTTATGCACACCACCATTGTCCTCAGCGTGTCGTACTTGAAAATTCATTTTTGATTAATCAATATGGAAATCATGTTGTACACAAATACTTAGGCAATGCTTGGACATTTTATGTGTATCGAGCTAGATAAAATAAAAGTTCTTTCATCAAAAAATAGGGGACAACGACACATTACTGTGGCACATTCGGCCAACAATTGAAAATAATTTCATTGGTCGCTTACGACGTTGGCATATTTCAGAATTTTGACCTAATCATCCCATCTGACCTTCCTTAAACTAATATTTAGTAAATTGGATTAAATTCACTTAAAATGATACAGCTGAAGTTAAACAAATATCAATACGATCGGACTTGACTCGCCCAAATGCAAATGTTTTGGAACCTCGACAACTCTTTGTCTGGTCTGGGCTCGATGTAATAATACGAATGCTTCAATACGAGACGTCTAGTCTACTGCGATGCTATTAAAATCAATTTAATTATCAACAGCTCACCCACTTCATTGCCCACGTTGTTTTTAACATTCTGTCTGTATTAAAAAAATGAAATATTAATACCTACCAATTTGCTAATAGTGATTATTGGTTGACACTTCCTTGCCAAGCACCAAATAATCCATTCATGATGCAAAATTGCGAAATATAATTTTATAGCGGGTGTTTCATTCTGGTATTTTGTTATTACGCAATAAAAATAGGCGGAACATGAAGCTAATGCTAATAAGTCAAGAATCAGCCATCGACAGTTATTTTAGATTGCGTAATGGATATGCTGTTTTTATTATTAGACTATGTCTTCCACCCTTACCGGTTGGTCCTTTTTTCTTGGAAAATTTGAATTAAAAGAAACTGAGTCAGTTCCACCTGCCCATTATTAGGAATTGATGGAAAGTCGCAACATTTCTCCAGCACCTGTTATTTTACTTGCTGGGATGGGAAAGTCCAGGGCGGAAAGCCAAGCATGTTTCATGTTGCATGCAAGCCAGCCCCGTTTACTTGCCCCGTGTCCGATCTACCCGTTTTCCGCCCTCTACTCCCCGAATTCTGCTCTGCTATAAATGCAAGAGAAATTCAACCCAAGCTCTCACACTGTCTCATTTCTTCCAAACCTTCGTGATTTGCTTAAGAGTTCCGCTACTACTCTTCTCATTTTCACTTGGCATTTGCGATTTTTCATTTTAAGATTGACTTTTTCTCTTCTATGAATAAATAATTCTCTAATCAAGAAGAGTAGTCATTTGCATATTGCATACCCACATCCACACACACGTGTATAAATACACAAACGAATTCAATATAAATTCATCATCGACAGTGTGAGAAAGTGAGTACGTTTTAACTTGAGCTCAAAAAATATTTTGGGAAAAGTATAAGTTTCGCGTTAGCCAAAGGGAAAAGTCTCAGTGTTGAAAATCCACTTGAAGAGGAAGGAAGTTGTGCGTAACGTAACGTACGTGTAGAAAAATTCGGTTTGTTACTTTTCTTTCCTTTCTCTTGTAGATTTTTTGTATTGCATTGCTTAAGCTTGTTGCACGGGCCAGGCCACTAACAAGAGGCGAAAGAACGAAAGAGGAGATCAGGTGTCAAATTAACTCAACGCACCTTTTTTTTTACTCATGTCAGTGATTGCTTCAATAATTAGGAAAAAATCCTGTTGCTACTACAAGTCCTCAGGTTCTAATCGAAAACTAAAAGATTCTGTCTAAAAATAAAATAAATTACAGCTCTTACGTAGGATTTATTTTGATTAGCCTCTTTTTAGTAATTAGCAATTCTCGCTAAAAAAATTCGTGGAAAATAGGAGCGTCCCGGTTCCGGCTTATTTTGTTAATTGGATTTCTTAGGAAAAAATCCTGTTGCTACTACAAGTCCTCAGGTTCTAATCAAAAACTAAAAGATTCTGTCTAAAAATAAAATAAATTACAGCTCTTACGTAGGATTTGTTTTGATTAGCCTCTTTTTAGTAATTAGCAATTCTCGCTAAAAAATACGTGGAAAATAGGAGCGTCCCGGTTCCGGCTTATTTTGTTAATTGGATTTCTCAGTTCGAATTAGTTTAATCATCTTATTTTGAATCTCACAAAAGCTTAGGCTTAATTTTTTAATGGATGTTGCGATTTACTTATTGTAATTAAGCAATATCAACCAATATACTCCAGTTTTTCCGTTCATTACGGAATTTTACCACATTTTCTCTACTACACACACCGTAAAATTACTCTAGAATAAATTGCTTATTTCATCAACTAGTTTCCCAATGAGTCCGTATAAAAATAAAACAGGCATAGGGACAGGGCTATTTATCCGTTTGCATGTCAGTCAGTGCCCTCAATTTGTTTTTCCCAGAGAATCTTTCTCAATCCCAATTACTCCAATCTCAATCGCTGCTTATACTTCCCAATTTGAAAGACAATTCCACGGAGTCGACCTCGCCTACGCAGTTTCATTTTGGCAAATCTAGTCTAGACTTCTAGACTAAAAAAGACGAAACGGTAAAAATGAGACAAATTGTTGGAATTGTCTCAGTCATTCCAAATTGAATCAAATCCAACCTCAAACGCCACCCTAACTTAATCTAATATTTTATTTCGATTTTGTTTTTCTCGATCATTTTTCATTTTTACTTTGGCATTTCGCATGCTCTCAAATTGAATTTACTCATCGTTCAACTTTTTCCTTCTGCAGAGAGAAAAACAGGAAATCATTCATGGAGCCAAGGAAGTCAATTCAACTATTTGGAGCGGCCCTTTGCCTCATCCTCCTCATCTCTGAGATTTCTTCGCTCCCATACTACACTCCGGAAGACTATGAACAAGGTTAGTGCTAGTGCCTAAAAAAAGAAAACTAGAGTATAAAACAAGAGTAGGAGGGAATCTGAGAATGGAAGCCCCAGATTTTGAGCACATTTTGTACACTTAAGCTCTGACATTTAGTGGTAACGCACTTAAGGCTAGGCCAATGCAAAAGCGTCAGCCCATGCATGCATGCCTATGACAATAAACGAATAAAGCTGCTTCTAAACCACAACATGTCAACTTGCTTAGACTGACGCAAATATTTAACCGTTGCTTCCTACGTATCCTCCTTAGGAAGTAGCGACAAGGGAGATTCTTGAGGTGTTAAATTTGTCGTTTTGGTAAAATACCGACTGCCCTACGCTGCATGGTACTCTATTTTCACCCCTTGTCATGCTTTTCTTCTTGAATTCTTAATAATAACATGAACATGGACATGAGGGTTTGATTTGTCCTCTTTCTTTAGACCAAGTCAAGTCAAAGTCACCCACTTGACAGAAATCGTTGGTCTGCTATCTTTTGTAATCTGTTAGTAGGGGTGCTTTCTTACTTTTCCCTTATCAGCTAATGCTAAGACTGTCTAGAGAGAAAGCAACCAAAAGATTCTCTCTACAATGAATCCTCTCAAGTTCAAAGCTTTTATTGAAGAAACGATGAAAATGTCCGTATGTGAACGTATGTGTGTGTGTGAATTAGGAATCTGTGGTTTTGACAGCTCGACTCAAGCCAAGTGCACGACTATCTCATTTGAGAACCTTTCTCTCTCCGCCCTTCAGTTTACTCTTGAAAAGGAATCCAGAGAGAGACAGGCCCACATAAGGGCTATGTACTATGTTTGAACTTGATTTTGAGTTCTTCATTGAATATGGGATTCCAATTGCAAGTGTTAAAGGGAATTTGAGAAATAATTGTAAACTGAACCGAAACACGATTAACGTTTAAAAATAGGTATGAGATATAGAATGACGTTTAAACCGATTTGAGTAAATAATTTACATTTTTTTTAACCATAATGACGTAAAATAGAATATGGGCTGTTTTATCTTCAATCATTGCAATTGACGCAGCTGTAGGCTGACCAAAACTGCATCGACGAAATAAATATGTCTCTATCCATAATTTAAGCTCAGCCAACTCTAACGTAAAAGTTTTCTGATTGGGTTGACCACCCCTGTGCCTGAGATGCGTTGTCGTTTGACACATTCTGTTTCTATTCCGTGGGCAAAAACCACGAAGGGTTGTAAAAAGAACAAACTAATCCAATCCCGAATTCTCCAAGCGAGCGAGTGAGCGGTGCAAGAATCTCCCCAAATAATATTCTCTTCCATTTATTGGGGGAGTATAAATCTTGCTTCCTTCCTGGCAATACAGTCTGAGCTCTGCGCTTTTATTGAAGAGTCCAGAAGCGTAGGTTATAATTCACCGGTTTGACGAACAGGGAAACAGGTTGTTCTATTTCTATTTCTATTCGTGCATACTTGATTCGATTGCGACCTCTCATTGATTGACGTCAACTGTGTTGTTCCATGAAGTCAGGTCAGGCCATGTCGTTGTCTTTCCTGTTAAGATTTTGATCTTTTGCGTGTATATTCTATGAGACTGTCAAGAATGTAAAGGGATAATCGGCATGCACACTCTGGGCTACTATTATAACTATTACGTAGCCTTCTCATCAAATTTTAATTTCGGAAGAGTGAAAACGTAGTAGATAAATATCATGAGGAAGTATTTCTCCGATCCTCCCTCCAATAAGAGTCTCGTCGAGTCATCAATATTTTTTGATGAATTACACATAAAATCCCAAGAGAGATCCGCCTCATCGTATGCCAACACCAATGAACTAAAATCTCTGATGGAAAGGTGGAAAAAGATGCGTCGTATATTTAAGATGAAAGTGCTGGCTTGGTTTGGTTTACTATTTGGGGCAAGGTTGGAAATTAGAAATCTCAGGAAGGTTTGAGGCTTCAAACTATAGCTCTATAGTCCTTGTATATCTTATAATGAAGTGAAAGTGAAGAAAGCAATTCATGTTGAAGAACAAGGAAGGAAGGATAGGAAGAGATGAGACTGATACGCTCAATCCTTGTAAGAGTCATCCAGATAAAACCAGAGCAAAGTTAAACCCTAGGCCTGGGATATATTAATCCCACGGGGATACTGATAGGGAAAAAATATGTTTCATCAGACTAGACTCGACTCGACTATCTCATCCCCAATTGATTCAAACTAACCAGGGCCAGGGGCATGGACTTGTATGTACAGAGTGTCTAAATATTTCGTAAAATTCTGAAGCTATATTCTGCACACTCTGTACACATGCCATGAGTCTGACGTCTGTTATGTAATATGAGGAATTTCCAAATTCCAAAACAAGAACAAGTGTCTCTTTTTGGTTTGGATTTTTCACGCACTTGTTCCATTTTGCCCAATACATCAAAACAAGATCGAATTTTGAACTTAAACCTTGTCCTTTGGTAACTTGAGAGTTGAAAGAACCCAGTTAAACGTCCAAT
Source organism: Thalassaphorura encarpata (assembly GCA_009869925.1). Lineage (NCBI taxonomy): Eukaryota > Metazoa > Arthropoda > Collembola > Poduromorpha > Onychiuridae > Thalassaphorura > Thalassaphorura encarpata. The sequence continues at coordinate 6,506 of WJEZ01002066.1, read as the reverse complement.
TACCAAAAGACTCGTGAGTGGACATTTTCTAGGAACAAAATAAAGTTTTGGCTTGGGTTGGTTCGGAATTGTATTACGTCCTCATCGAGTACCTTTGACAAAAAAAGCTGGACTCTGTCCGTGCACTGTGCAGTGCACGCCTGGATCTTTCCAAATAAAAAATGAGTCTTTCCTATCCTAAATTAATTAATTGGAGAAACAAGAGTTGGGATTGGGATTAAATCATTTAAGGCAAGGCACGATTTAACGATTTGGCCTGGGTTGTAAAATTGAAAGCTTTTTGGCGTCGTAGTAAAGTAAAGCTAAACTTAGACTTAACTTAACTTTTTCATTATTAAGTACTTTTAATTTGGATACGGTGAAAGGAAGCTTCCGATTTTTTCTTGCTGATTGCTGATTCGAAAGACGTCAATTTTTTAGTATAAACAGAGTGGTTTGCCCTAACTCAATGTTCTTGTACACATTCGAGTTGACATCGGTAGAGCTTGCAATCCTGTGACATTTCGGAGTCGGAATGCCCTGAATAAATAAGTAGTGTCCTGCCGTGCCGGACCTCTTTCGTCACAATTCGACGAATTTATGGCACAAATTGCACTTAAAATGAAATCACCCGCATAAGTTACGTTATTCGTCTAGTTGCTGTCCGGTCAATCCTCCACCCACAAATTGTTCGCCCACATAATGTTAAACTAAAGTTCAGTTCATGCTATGTCTGGGCAAACTTTGTTCCTACTTTTGGAAATTATAATCTTGTATTTATTATATCTTCCAAATCTTCTTCACAAAACTTGGGTCGTTTTAACAATTTTGTAGAAAGTTTATTCATTCCTTATCGCATCATATCGCTTGTTCTTTCTTTTTCTAAGTTTTAAGGGCACGTAGAAAATTAATGAAGCAAAAGTAAAGTACGTGACTACCAGAGTTTGGAAAATTAGATTTTCATGTCATCGTGTTTTATGTGAAATCTAGTCTTTGCTGAAATTACTGCCAAACATTTGTCACAAAATGAGTCAACTTATTTTTTCAACACATTTTTTTGACATTCTGTTATCACGAAAATGGGTGAAATTACGACGGAAGTAGTGGGTTTAAATAAGTTTAGACACAAAATTAGATTCTTATTTAGGAAAGTAAACAAATAATATAGTTTTTTCCAGAAAATGGTTGTTTACTCACTTATTACGACACATTCTGATTTTTTTTAACAATTAAGACCACAAACCTAGTGGTTGTGGTAGGTAGGTGGTGGTAAAAGTACAACAGGTGTGATTTCCCATCAGGAAAGCCGCTATCGTCACCAGACCCGTTCCCGTTTTCGCACTACCCGGGTTTCTCTAATTACCCATTTCCTTTCCCCCACTTGCATTGTACTCGTCACTCGTTGTATCCTTAAAAGTGAGTCAGTCAGTCGCCTGTTCCCTGATTTTATTCATGGATACGAAGGCGGACGAACAACGACTTTTTAATGAAAATCTAAAGAATGAATGTTCAAGCTAGGCTAGGCATAGGCTAAGGCTGGGCTAAAAGTTTAGCCTTGAGTACATAAATATATACACTGAAAAGAAATTGGAGCGCGTGCCAAGAAACTTGAGTGAGGTTTTAGATACGTGTAGAATTATATTGTGACTATATGACTGTGAGTCAGTTCGTTGTTTAGTTTAGTCCCAATTCCAATGTAATATTGTCCCCACTAATTACTTGTTTAATGGGTTTCTTTACTTTTCATTCTATCCGCCCAACTAAATTAGTCTCCAGTCTGATGCTCCCAATGGACATTTTTAGGATTTTGCTTCAAGCATGGGTCTCTTGGCAAATTATTTTCTTTTTGTTTTGCAGTCTTTACGAGTAAGTAGCCGGAGCAGAGCCCTTATAAAATTCAATCGATTCCTTAATAGTAGTGTAGAGTCATGTTAGGGCTGGGCCTGGGTGTGCATTTCTTGTAAGAATATTTACGTCACAACACTGTAGTGAACTTATATCTATATTCTACACTCTATACTAAAACTAGAGTTGAACATTGTTTCGAATGACCATAGTAGTGGTAGTAGTGGCAAATGGCATCCTGGGTGTGCATTTCTTGTAAGAATATTTACGTCACAACACTGTAGTGAACTTAAATCTATATTCTACACTCTATACTAAAACTAGAGTTGAACATTGTTTCGAATGACCACAGTAGTGGTAGTAGTGGCAAATGGCAAAGTGTCATTTTTTGCAACCAACCGACTTGAAATATTCGGTTCACTCATGAATATTTAACAGTTTGTTTGGCCTGGCCTTTTTGCGATGAACCGAATTGCATGGATTTTGCATTTTTCATGAGCCAAAAATACAAATATCATCATAAAAACGAATTTTGGGAAATTTTTAATGTAAATGCTACGAGTTTTGCCAATGAAATGATGACACTAATATGTCTCGCCCTTTACATTAGGGATCCGTGAAGTATTGGATGAAATTGAGAGACAAGGAGGACTAACATCAGCAATGGTTCCACGCTCTTATCGTCCGAATCCAAATCACCGTATGATGAGAAAATCCCAACGATCAAACTCTCTTCGCCTCAGATTTGGTAAACGAAGTGTGGACGATCCAACTAGCAAGAATGGAGCAGGCGAATGGCTGGTAAATTCATTAATTTGACCCTTAAATTTGTTTTCTTTCATTTTTTATTCAGTTTTAAGACATTTTCCTGCGCCTTTGATTATAAAACATTTCGTTCGCTAATTTTTATATTATTTAATTCAAAATCTCAGGACGAGACCGTACAGTTCCGGCAGCGCAAGTAAGGAAGGCCAAAAAGCTATGCTATAAAAGCCTAATGCTTTTGTATCATGAAGAGAAATTTGGAGAAGACAACCTGATTCGACGCTGAAAACGTTTTGATTTAAGCCCAGCCCAAAGATTTTTGTCAATCCATCATTAATTAATTAATTCGTGTACTGTATCCTGTTCACAATGTGTAGATCAAATTTAGAGCGTAGTTACCACCTCAAACGTAACGGCACACCTCGATGTAGATGTAATCTCTTCTTATTGCACATAAACCTATACATAAATTAGTTGTAGTAAAACATTCCTAAATTTATTATTAAAACAAATTATTCATCCTAAAATTCATCTCATCTCTACATGGCTGGACGAGAAATTTAATTTTTTGTACCCCCAGTTGAAATAAATGGCTCAGCAGCGACTCAGCTTTGCTGCTTCACCTGAACCTGACCTTAGCATTGACCTCATCACCATTGGATCAATATGAAATTAACATTCCAAAGAATCGTGAAAATTATATATGTACTATGTCATATGTGTATATTTTATTTCGACTAGCGGCACCTAATAATGTAAAACTTTCGAATAAATATTTTAATTTTTCAAAAATTCTTCATGGGATTCAATTTCTGTCTTGTCAAATCATTTTTTCCTTCATGAAATTGGATATTTTAGTCCTAGGGCTAGCTAGACTAAATTTATTTGGCTTTGGCACTTGAGATTTCGAATGAGGCAAGGACGCTTTCACAATCCAAACTTTCTTCACTCTCAAAAATCATTTCACTCTAGCCGAAAGGGAAACTGATGGACTGGACTGGACTCTAGTCTGGTTTAGGCTGTGGTCAAAGTTTTTTGCGTAGGATGTTGACTTAAGCAAATGACATTTCAATTCAACCATGAAATGGGTTTATCCTTTCGGTAAATTGATTCCAAAAATTTACGCGCTATACCAAACACTAACGGCTGACGGGTGTTTGAATTTAGAATGAAATAAAATTATACATTTCTTCAGCACGAGGGAAGACAAGAAAGACCTTGACCTATTTTTGAGGCTTCAAATTAAGGAGAACGAATTCTGATTTGATTTAACCTTGGATTAGATTATTTATAAACATATCAAAGCTCGTCTTTTCCTATTTCTAAACAAAAAAGTCCGTTTAAAATGCACAAAAACAGAAAATCTGACGTACGTAAAATGCCAGGCACAGGCAAGGAAGTGAAAGACACCTACGAGGGGCGGAAGTCAAGAGGTCATACCACAAGACAAAATCACGATCATTTTCCTAAAGACGCAGATTCTCATCTTTCCCACACTTTTCACAAATTTAAGGGCAGGAATCCCATGACGTTCATCATGGTTAACTTTGTGTTGACTACATGCATCATTCATTGATTACTTTTTTCTTTGTGCAGATTCTCATCTTTCCCACACTTTTCACAAATTTAAGGGCAGGAAGGAATCCCATGACGTTCATCATGGTTAACTTTGTGTTAACTACATGAATCATTCATTGATTACTTTTTTCTTTGATGTCTGGTTGATTGACACTCTTCCACGAGAAGCCTTCTAATTTTTATACTTATTTTGGGCCTAACTTCCTACGTAGCATACGTAAACCAGAACGTAGTCAGTCTACTCTTTTAGCAAATGTTGACCTCAGAAGGGTCGGACCAATCGTTCACTTCTAAATTTGTCTTATGGGAACATTAATTCACCATTTGGTAATTGATTTCTACGCAAGAATCTCCCACGGCATTTTTCTAACACGAGCATCGGCCTCTACTTCAAAAAGGAAAAAAGAGAAAGCACAAGAAGAAATTCTAGCGTTTTTGTCGTCGTTGGATCCTTTAGTGGTTCAAAGGGACCATTAATTTCACTCTTTCTGTCAATTCCTCTTATTCATTACCAATATCATCACTCACCCATCCACTCCTAATTGAAACCATTCATTTTAAAAAGAGGAAAGTATGCGTAAAGTAAAGTAGTCTTAGTATTGTTATCCCGTGAATTCAAGGAATTCTTGGGCTTTGAATTAAATCCTCTGACTCTAATTGATCAATGGAGGAATACTGTACTTCACAAAATGGACCCAGCCGCCAACGCAGGGAAAGTCCATAAATAACAGATTAGTTTTTGGCGTTGTCGTGAATTAGCGTAGTGAAAGTGCGGGGGATTAAATAGTCTTCCGGGATGAGCCCAAAAAGTCAGTTCCACTCCATTCCCTACAGGATGGATGATCTGGTCTGTCGGTCGGGTGAATTAGAAAACCGAAATGCCCGGCCCGGCCTTTGTTTGTATTTGCCATGAGGAAACATTGAAACATAATTAGAATGTCACTCAGCAGCGGTAATTGCCGGCTTTCTCTAACCAATACATTGACCTCCTCTTCTGTCGACAAAATTTAAGCCCTAGGCTCGGTCGGGTGAATTAGAAAACCGAAATGCCCGGCCCGGCCTTTGTTTGTATTTGCCATGAGGAAACATTGAAACATAATTAGAATGTCACTCAGCAGCGGCAATTGCCGGCTTTCTCTTTCCAATAATACATTGACCTCTCATCTTCTTTCAACAAAATTTAAGCCCTGGGCCATCAGACCAAAGAAAAAACTAAACTCTCAAAAAGAATAAAATCATGACCACATACAACAGAGTAGTAATTTTGGTTAATTAAAAGGGTTAAATCATTTATTATTTCATTTCAGCTCTTGCCTATGGCAATTTTGAGTAAGTGTTGAGTTAATGGATTATTAAGTCTTTTGATAAGTACGAGTTAATTTTGATTGTCATTGGTTTGTTAGGCAGGAATAAGGATGGAATTGATTTGATAAATTTTGATGGAAGGAGGGGTTCAAAGTTCATCCTTGCGTTGAGGGGGTTTGGTCATGAAGGAAATGATGTCACCAGCCCTGCGCCCACGAGAATATTCTCCAAACAAAGTCCCAAAGCGGTAATACTTGAGAGTGGGGTACCCTTGGATTTGATAACGCTCGAGAACCTATGACGTGACAAGGAAGAGTTAAGAGGTGATGTCAGAATTAAACTTGCAGAAATAATTTTCAATGACTTACGCGAGGATACTGAGCACAATCAAGGGCTGCCAGAGTAGCGGTTGGGATATCACGAGCCAAAGAAATGGCGGCACGAGCATAGTCTGGCTTCATGGCCTTGCAATGTCCACACCCTAAAAACGCATTCCAATTAAATTAAAATCCCAAGACGGTTCATTTTGCTTCTTACATGGAGCATAGAACATGACGAGGACAGACTCGTGGTTCTTGAGAAAAGAGACCAAATTCTCATCTGTCAACTTGTGGACATTTTCTTCCCCAGGGATCCCATTCCAGTCAGTGTAGGTTTGGTGATGACCACTCACGCCCTTGACCTCATTGGACAAATCTTGTTTCTGGTGACGGTAAGCCATGATGAAGGAAGAATTTAGAAAATGGCAAAAATTAGAAAATTTTGAATTTTGAGATGATTGCAAATGTGAATTCTGACTTGACTTGACCTAGCCTACTAGAATATTTGATTCAATTGCCTCGTTTGCTATTTTATAAACAAATTACGTTCCCAGGTTATCACAAATTTTTAACTCTATCTAAAAGGTTCCCTTCTGATAAAACTAAAAACTACGATAATACACCCACCCATTAAAGAAATTTCAAAATAATCCCTCTCATTTTGAAAACCCGAGATTGTCGAAATTGTAGTCATTTGACTCAAACTTAATGCTA
>WJEZ01002065.1:0-14709 GCA_009869925.1 Thalassaphorura encarpata | reverse complement strand
TAAAGTATTTCATAGTTCTTTAATGTACTCGGGCATTGCTTAGATCAAATGACTAAAAATAGTTACAAATTATAGCCAGCAGAATTAGAAAAGATAGGTTATCCCGATAGTACTTTGGCATTACTATAGCATAGTGTCAGAATACTAATATGGCATTGTAGCTTTATGTGTCCTAGGCAAATTTTCATACTCAAATTACACTCCACCACAATTCCTAACTCAAGAACTGAACGGTTTAACCGAAAGAAAGAGAAATAATTAGTATTGAGCTGACCTGCCATGCACTTCACAATCTGTGGGAAATCATTTTCACACTGAGTGGGTTCTCCTGTGCTCCCGTCTAAAATGGTTCTCAATGTGCAGAAACCCAAACAACTTTTTGAGACATTTTGTTTCACGCAACAGTCTGTAAGCACAATATACAAACAATGATCAATTAATTTTAAAACCTTGTAGCTATGAATATTCACCTGTGTAATTATGTCCCATAATTGATCCAGATCCCTTCATTGATAAATATATAAAAATAAATGTGTTAAATGTTATTATGATTGAATATTAAAATCAATCGATAGTATAAAAGTGAAAAAGTAGCTCAAAACTGGGTTAGATTACCTTATAGCTGAATGGGTTTTCATATGGAATTTCTGATCTTGCCGGAATAGTGCCAGTCTCATTGGGCGCCTGAATTGATAGTGATATGACTGTGAAATAAAAGTAACAAAGGTAACATTCAAAACATTTAGTGAAACTAATTGATATATTCAAAATCTTTATTTTATTTTAAGTATAACATAACGGTCCTATAAAATTAAACTTGGCAAAGCCAGTGGTATATTTTTACAAAGTAGGCCTATGAGATAGGAATACCTGTCAGATTATGGAATGATCTCAACACCGGCGTTGTGTTGACTTCACAAATGTACATTCCGCTGTCAGAAGTTTGCGTTGATCCAATTGCCAAGACCCAGACATCACCACCTAAATGGTTGGATGGAAGAAAACAAACGGGGATCTTAGAATTTAGGACAACCACATCACTCCTTCCTTCCTTTTCCCATCTCTCCCGGTTGAGCAGACATTAGATATTTGACTGTATGCAGATACAGGCTAATTTATTCAGCACGTGTAAATGTCTAAGCCATACGCTACTAAAATATCTTGAGAGAATAAAGGGAGACGTAGGTAAGGTGAAGTCATTTACATCAAGCTAAGCTTGTTACAAACTCGCATTCATGTCAACAACACTTTCTTCCCAGCCTCTTGACTCCTTACACTTGAGAAGTAAGGAATCGGGGTAATCTTCCATGGCTAAACCTGACTTTCCTCCTCCTTTCCTTGGACTAGAACCATAATGAAATTCGAGAAGGAATTTAGCCGCTTGCATGACTTTATGATTACTCTTCATTAAAATACAGAAACCCATCGTAATCCTTCCTATTCCCAGAAACCACATACCTAATGATATTGAGCTAGAGAGAAAGTTTACACGCGGCCGGAGGCTTACCAATTTTATTGAAAGGTCTAAACCCAAAACACAAAAACTTTAACGTTAAAATTTGAGCAAATCTAGCATTTAGTTTTGCCCATGGAGATGAAAACGTGGAACAGGAACATAATGTATTCATGACGGTATCATAAGAGACTTCCTTGTAACTATTTCGAATTGTCGGAGGATGAAGGGCCAGGACGACACATCATGGAGAATTTATGTCATCAATTTCCGTCGAGTGTCCTCTCGACATGTCGGAAAATGTCTTCCGAAGTACATAAAAGGACGAAGAGAAATCTACCTGTGTATTATTACATTTACACTAAAAGCCTATTTCCTTCATATCCTATCCTCCCCTTTGACGCAGGAAACTTGAGAATGCCATATTCTTGAAAAAGATACGATACAGCTGTATATCAAATGTATTTATTCCTGTCACTTATATGCTAAGTTTACATTAAGTAGAAGGTGAAGCTAACTTTTCGCTCATCCGTCTTCAAATCATATGAAACGAATATGAATATTTTTCAATTTCTTGGCTACACTGAGATGTAATTGAGAAGGATAGAGGGAACACGTATGTTAGAGGACAAGAATTATGACACGATTAGACTTAAATGAATTTAAATAGCAGACTGGGAGCATTTGAAGAGGGGAAGGAGTTCTTTGAATAAATAATAAATGCCAAAACCATACCCTCATCATGAAACACGCGGACTCTTTCATCGGACGTCACACGGGACTCCTCTGCCGTCAGTATTTTTGGTCCTGCTTTCCCTTGCTCAACTTTCTTCCAAACCACGGTCGCATTTCCCAATTCCCGTACAACACATGTCAAGGCTGCATTTTGACCTTCAACTACTACCATAGGAATATGCGGCGTATCCTTTATGTTGGGAGTTCCTGTAAAACAATAGTTTATCTTATGAGTTTATCTGTAAATATTAATTTTAAGATTATTAAAGTTTGCTTGCATTGGATGTTTGAGGATTCTATTTGTTTAACAAAAAGGTACAAATACAGGTACAAATGTCTCTGTACTAAAAATACCACGATTCTCAGGATACTGTAAGCATTAGAGTAGGAAATGCTAGATTTTAATTTTTCTTCAACTAACAGCTAATAGTCTCTTACAGCAACTTTGATTGCATGTCTTAACGTTCAACATGAGGCACGATTCAGACTTGAAATCGCGTTGCGTTGATTTGTCTAAAACTGTGGAATTCTAGATAATTCTTTTGGCTTCGCTTTCAAATTGGACAATCCCTCATGACACATGACGGACTTCAGAATATTAGAAAAGGTCAATGTTTAATATGGATTAGTCGAGCATTTGACTGTAGTGCGTCACTAGCCTTTCTAATAAATTGGATTAATATGATAACTCTGTTCCCTGAAACGGATTCCATGGCTTTATTCGTAAAACATTTCTTTAGTAATAATGGTAAGACCCACATTCTCTTCAGCTCTTTGAGTTTTGTAGTCCATGCAAATCTAGCCAAACTGAGAAACGTAGTTTGCTAGTAGAATCTAAGTCAACAATACAATGTCTAGAAATAGTCTATAAGATTAAATGAGGGAATGAATGAAGTATTGACATATTTCTTGAATTTCTCCTTTCTTTCCATAGGTTAAGAGACAAAACAAAAAGCAGCCCGCATTGATCAAACAACTTGGTCGCCAGAAAGATAGGGAAAAGAAAGAGTTGAGAACAAAACTATGGTGCTGTGTTGTATCCTACGGTCTGGTTCCTCACTCGGTCCGTCGTAGTTTGAAAGTTATGGATGAAGGCAGCCTGTTGGCGGTTGTTAGTTCCCTTAGTTGTATTCCCACCACTCAAACTCTTTCCGTTTTGGAGTTAAGGAGAACCAAGTACACTTAGGAAGAAAAATGAGTGGTGGAAGCTCAAATATGAAATCATGATGGAATTTTCGATCCGTTTGGCCCTGGGGTATGTTTGCATTTGGTCTCCTCTCTTCTCCTCTGCTCAAGAGATGAAAAACAAATCGCGGCACAGCAGCGGCTTTCTCACTTTCTCCACAAAAGTTTACACATATCTTTCCTCCTTTTCAACTTTCCTACATTTCCTTTCAGACAAATATTCCACCTTATATTCTTTCCGACATTATATTCAATCATTTCTTTTTATTGGTGTCAATGCGATGATTACTTATTTTCAACTAAGCAAGTCACCGGCATATTAATTCAGCGTCAGCGTCAAAATCTATTAGCACCGTCATCAAAATATTTGGCTAACAGTCCATCAGAATGAGAATATCAAAGCTTGAAGTAGGCTGCCACTCCATTAGAAATATCGTCTAAAATATTTGTCGTGGCTGGAGAATTCTCTGATGAGTCTAGACGCAGGAGATTGACGTTTAGTTCATTGTAACATTGTAGAACGGTGTACTATGTGAGTAAATTGGCAGAAGAAGCAGAAACTCATTAAGAATGAGAGTCACAGTTCTTATACAAAATAAAAATACCAAAGACAAGAACCCGGAGATTGATTCAAAGAGATTGTACAGTAGAATTGTAGAAAAGGGTTCTTCTATAAATTATGTTGAGATTTGTAACGCAATTTATTTCTGTGAGAAAGTACAAATCCGAACCAGAATCCAAACTCATGGAACGGAATGAGTAAATCAGACTAATAAATAATGGCTGCTAGAAATTTCCTGGAAAAATATACATACCAACTACAAAGGATATAAATATTAGACAGAGAGCTTCCGACATTATTGCTACTGGAATTGAGGGAGAATAGACTCGAAAATTTTCTTAAACTGCGTAATAAATTGAAGAAAATCGATCGAAAAGTCAAACTGAAGGATATTATTGATTGAAGAGGCCATTCCTACTCGACGTACCGTACCTAATCTACCCTTGCCATTTAAGTCAGAAAGAAAGGAAAACGAGTCCATTGTGTTGTTGTAGGATTGGGTGTATAGGTTCGCAATACATAATTGAATACCAAAAAATTGCAATTCAATTCCCAAAAGAGCAGAATTACAATCGAGTGACCCGTTCAGGAACAGCTTGCAAAGAAATGGTTTGGACGCATGTTATGGAATAATGTAATAAATGATGAATCTCTCCAAGTTCAGAAACTGGATTCAGTTATTCCGGAATACATGAAGGAGTGCAGGACTTCTGTCAGACCATAAATTCTCGATACATGGACCAGTGAATCTCAAATTCCTCGATCTACCAAAAATACTTATTTTGAAACGGGTCAGGCACTAGAATAAAATCCTCAAAATGTATTAATTCACAAGTTACTAGTTAAGCATTAAGAAAATAGAGACATCAGCAAGTTGGCAAGTTGTGGTACGAATGTGTTTTCTGATAAAAACAAAAATATTAGGTTGTTTATATCGATCAGACGGTATACTAAGCTTCTTTAATTTGTATACTCGAGTATTTACCATGTCCAAAGTTTTCGTTTGGTTTATTCAATTTCTCTTTTGAAAGTAAATACGTTATGAGTAGGAAAAGGGGATAGGAAAATGGAAATTGAATATGCCTTGATAGAATCTTTATATCAAAAAAATGCAGAGCCCCTATTTAAGAGGATGTGATCGACTATCCACTTTTTCTGAAGCCACCAACCATGTATAAATTTTTACAGGAGTGGTAGTGATTACATTAATTAATTCGATCCATTTTTCGAGCAGTGAAATTTTTGCCATGTGCTTGACATGAAAATTTTAGATGGAAAACTTTTCTAATTGAGTCTTCAAGTTTTATCAGACGAGAAGATTCGCAAGGAGATTCTCATATTACTAGACTGAGCAAAATCCGATAATGGTTGTGCATAATCTAATCAAATTAGGAATCACGTTCATACTTAGATTAGTCGGGTAGATTCCTCCTTTCACCCACCAGCAGCTCCTTTCCTTGAGAAAAACCGAGAGAAAACATGGAGAGACAGTTAAATGGGGTTCATTAAGTGAGTCGTAACGGACGGGTGCAGTTTAGAGGACTCGACGGAATCCTGTATATCTAATTAGGAGTGTACGGGTACTTGTGCAGCATCAGGCCCATTTATGGTCCAACTCAACTCATTCTATCCAAGATTACCAAACTGAAGAAGATCGTTTCGTTTGATCTTGTAGGTTAGAACAGAAATCACCCGACGTCACGAGCTCTATTAAGCCATCTTATATCCAAGTGTTGCCCAGCTCTAACATGAACTAGCATCTAGTGTGGTGATTACCAATTCTTTTCAAATTTGACCAACAAGGAAACTTTTTTTCAGAGTAACACGCTGAATTGGATGACATTTTTCAGGTCGGGTCAACCACCAACAATATTAAAATATAAGCTGCCCATATGACCTTTGGCCGGTGCTAAGTTTGTTCAACTGGGCGTTGAGCTATGCTGGTTAAAGCAGTCAAGACAGACGACCCTCGGTCCCGCCATACTTGTTCAGTGCGTATTTTACTTCCTGTTTGTGACATAATTGCTGACTGGATCCTATTCATTCTTGCAGAAATTTTCATAATTTTATAATCTTAGAATCTTGCATGCAAAATAACGTGTGTATCATAATTTTCAAACTTGATACTTCAATCTAGTGCTTTTCAGTTTAAATACAAGCCACCTGAATAATTATCAATTCTGCTTAAGTCACGTCAAAATATTTCGCTTTAATAAAATGAGTGAGGAAAATTCTAGCCAAGTTCGATAAGCTTATGTAATTTTCCCAAATGCTGGTCTGGGTTATAGTTCTAAGAAAGGCTATTCCTTCCAAGACGCTAAAACAGGATAAACCAATACACATGATTCGTTGTTAGCGTGCTGCACGAAACCCGTCTGATATCCTTGTCTTCTGATATAAATACGACCGTCTCGAATGGTACACAAAGCAGTTACTCTAGTAGGGTTTTAGGGCGTAACCACACTGGAATTGCAAAGGAGCATGCCTTTTAATTCGTTGGGAAGAAATTGATTCATTTTCACCTTTCCTAATAAAAACAGTATAGCAGACTATAGCTGGAATCTTAGCATCAGCCAAATGACTTTTCCCTTCAGCTTAAAATGAAAGTTTAATAATACAACTAATGGGAGCTTTTCTTCGACTAGGTTTTCCCTTCTACACCGTCACCCTTATTTGTGGCTTCAACACTGGTGGGCACATGTAACCCGGCTGAGTATTTACGCCTACAATTAAACCTCCAGACCGCAGCGAATTACATGAGAGAGGTTCTTATTAAACAGAGGACAAAATATACAGCTTTGAGCTACCTCATTTCAAATCTCAAACTTAGTGCTCTTAAGTAATTACTTGTACCAAAGGCGATATTCTAAATTGAAAGCACAACGAAATGAAGCTCAAAATATACGACATAAAAGTTATATTTTTGGTCTAGATGCGTTAAGGAGTTTATTTATTTTCACATTCGCCTAATTCAGAATTAAAGAAACGAATACCTTGTCTTTGAAATTCAATTAAACCCAATTCCACTATACCAAAAACTGATGCCATTTCGTATGACATGAAATAGACAAAGCCCACACGTACGATCTGGTTTTAACCTTGAAACACTAATGGCACTTTTGATTGAGCAACTAAAGTCTCGAAGTGCAGAGGGATTAAGGGTGGGTTAGGGCAGGAGAGGATTACAGGATTGTACAAACTACACGATTCGGTCTTGCTTGGAGTCTTAATTACCTTCAATAGTTGAGACGGAGAAGAGTAGAATTGCTAGAAGTGACAGAGTTAGTCCTTTTTCCTTTAATAAAGAGGATTTAGAGCTTCCGTTCTTGTCGCCTTCGACTGACAGTTTTCCCAATTGTGATTTCATCCTGGCGGCACTAACTGCAATAGGAGTTGTACTTGGATGTGGTGTATTCTTCTTCGAGTTCCGAACGGATCTCAATACTACTAGTAGTTGTTAGCTCAGTCCTCCTCTCCTCTGCTTTTGGCTCGAACAAACCTGCCAAAAAATAATCCTTTCATTCAATTGACAATTGTTTATCCGGATTGTTATTTATCTGCCTAGAGTTAGTCGAGCCATTGCTCACAGTCAAAGATAGACACGCTGAGGTTTGAGTGACAATACTTTATAAAAAAACAAATGCAAATCGCAGCAAAATTATAACACCTCGGATTGAAACATGTTGGTGTACATCTACTGTCCTAAAGTATCAAATTATTTTTGGTCACGACATAATGACTGGTGATGTTAGATACATAATAGGATTTTTAATTCGGTCAGATTATTCGGATTAATTGCTGAAATATGCAAGCTCCATCGACATCCAGTCATAGACAGATAGTATATAAATTCCAGCAAACTTTTGTACTATATTTATAATTTGTTTTACTATCTATTTCCCTGTGTTTCTCGTTTAATCTTGACCAAATCTTCTAAACGGGCGTAGTGGAAAAGAAAAAGGCAGCAAAACTAAGAATAAGAGAAAGAGTTGGATACTACTGGCTTGTAAGAAGTCACAGTATTATTCCCTTCTCTTATATTTGGTAACCCACGAGTGGGTTCTGTCAAGGATTTTAACAATTCGAATAAAATGGAACTGCATGAAAAGGAGTGTGTGTGACGTGTGGAATGGGGAAGAAAGTAAAAGTGGTGTTGTGGGCAAGGGTATGGAAAGTGGAAAAGAAAACAAATGGTGAGGGGAGTAAAAGAAAGTGTGGATAATAATTTATCAAGTTCCTGCTGAGTCGCTCCACTATGTTTCCATTCCCTGAATTTGGATCCCTAGTCAGCTTTGCCAGCAAAATGAAACCCCTTACGGCTTTCATGTATTCTAAGTTTCAAATAAATACACAAATATATCAGATTACTTCTTGCGATTGTTTTAAAATGAGTTAATCCAGCGTTTCTTTACTCAAAAGACATCCGACAGAGACAGTGGAAATATTGATTTTGAATCTTTCGCAAACTCTATTAACTTAAAATTATTTATTGCTTAAGAGAGGAAATTAGAATTATAATATTTTAAATTACGAAAATACTGTTGCTTAAAGCATTAGAAAATAATCTTCAATTTTGTGACAAACTAAGGTTTGACTCGTAGTGATGAGTGAAACAAAATGAATGGTACTTCAACCACCATAGCGGATACTCCGTGCAGGAAAAGTGGAGTGAAAGCAGAAATAGAAAAAAAACTCAGTTTTCCCAGCTTCAATAGAAAGAAAAAGAAGGTTTTTGAAGAGTGATTTATTTCTCAATTTTAGTTCCATTCTTCCTTGTTATTTCAACCAAGACAAGGACGACATACACTGTTTTCAATTAATGCCTTAAGCTCTCCTTTCTCCCGACCGACCAACTTGCACCGACTGAGTCATCCTGCTGCCTTTTCCCACTCAACCATACACACAGACACAACTCTAGAGAAAGGGAAATCTCGAAAGAACTATTCCAAATGTTGCACATCATTTTATTTCATGGCCATGACTTGTTCAATACTTTTTCTATTTTACTTTCTAAGAATATATTTTTGCGTACGCTGTCGAAGCATAGTGGAGCTGACAGGCTATATATTTTTAATTCCCTTCCTACATGCTGATACAAAATACAAAATCGACACTTTCAAATTTCGTTAATCTCAGTGAACGTATTTTAGTCCGCCTAGAAGGAAGGTCAGGACTTAGAACACATTTTGGCTTCTACTGTTTATTCTTAATTTTCCATGAAGAGATTTACAAACCAGAAGTAGTAAGGATTCGGTACTTGGCTTTGGCTTCAAAGTTTGAGTTTCAAAAATCAATACCAGAACCAAATTGAAATGCCAAACCATAAGGCAACCCACATTTGTAATCCTTACAGACAGAAAAAGTACGAGACAACTATAGTTTAAGAAGAGAGAGAAAAAAGAATCTAACCACACATGAGAAATTGCTAAATCTAAAAATACCC
The DNA here is from genome assembly GCA_009869925.1 of Thalassaphorura encarpata. Taxonomy (NCBI): domain Eukaryota; kingdom Metazoa; phylum Arthropoda; class Collembola; order Poduromorpha; family Onychiuridae; genus Thalassaphorura; species Thalassaphorura encarpata. The sequence goes on along the minus strand of WJEZ01002065.1, from coordinate 5,331 downwards.
ATCGATCAGGAACGGGTAAATTTAAGTTGTGCACACACGTTTTCCAAAATTCCTATTTGCAGACATTAACCGAGCGACTAAGCTGATAGTCAGCTCAGTCTGCTGTGCTTGTTCTAAAGCCTCAAGGTTTGTTTGAACTCCATGAATCACTTTAAGTGTGCAAACAAGAACTGGACAACGTGAATGTAGCTTTGAAGTGGAAGTCCATTGAATGTATAACCCCTTTGGTGGATCTTTTTTTGGGAAGAACGAGGAAAAGGAGGGTTAATTTAAAGCGTATGAACGAGAGTTGGAGGGACTTGGGTCTCGGAGAGATCTTTTAAGAACAAACGAGTAATTTAGACTGAAGAGCCCCATTTCCTATACACATATACACACTTGAATGGGACTATCAACCCTAAGTAAAAAAATTCGTTAAAAGAAGAAAGTTGGGGAAAGAATGAGGAGGCAAGGAAAGAAGGGTACTAAGAGCATCATAGCAATTGAAATGGACAGGGGAGCTGTGTAAAAAGTACTACTAGAGGTAACGCCACTCCCGTCGTCACCATCTTATCCAACACACAACTTTTCCAGTCTTCAGCTTCCATGCAAAAATGAAACTGAGAGATGAATTCCCACGCGTCCATTTCTTCTCCTTCAACTTTCCTCACTGTAGCCCATTAAAGGGGAGAAAGTTTTTTAAGGAGATTCACCTGGTTGTCCCCATCCCATTGCAAGGGGATTCCATTCAACTCTAAACGAGTATGCCAACATTACTGCATTCACACCCATCTTACCCTTCAATTGAGACGCTTACTTCTTTATTCTTGCAATTCCACAGAAAGTTAAGTAGTAGTGGTGAGAACGTGACCGAATGTATGAGTATTACAATCATTACAATTAACATTTCGATTTGACCGTTTCAGAATGTTTAAATGTGTCCATTTCGCTTCCTTTAGACTAAGAAACTTAGAGAAATGAGTCAACTTTTTTACCTAGCAAGACAAGCATCTAACGAAATGATCTTGGCTAAGAATAATAATTCATCAACCTTAAAGCTAATTCCCTATCGCTACAGCCATATCAGTCAACATCCATATTTTATCAATTTGCCAGCGAAAGAAAAAAGTAAAATATTCGTTCAAGCCAAAAATCTAAATGATTTAGCGGTCAAAAAAAGAAATTATTCGTTTTTAGCATTAAGAATCACTAGGGCAAAGAACGCATGACAAGCTGTAGTCATTAGGAAGAGACTCCTTTCCTTGAAAGTTCGCCGCCTTGAAACAACTTTGACAGTAATGGCTCTATAAAGGCTAATTTGTTCCTTCCATGCAATGTAATCTGTAATGCGTAATAGCCAGAAGAGGTTTGCTTTCATTCTGTAGCCAAGTTGGACTTGGGTAAAAGGTGAAAAGAAAAGTTTTCACAACGAGAGAAAAAAAGAGAAAAATTTGCAAAGTGTTGAAGGTAAAAGTAAGTCGAGAGAGAACGTGGTTTGAGACAACCCATCTTTTCACTGCGCAATTTCATTAGTGTTCGTATTGATTAGCCTAGCTCCACGGTACCTGGCGAATACACTCACTTTTATTTATACTTTCCCCTGCCTCACCATCTAAACACTTAAAAAAAAACAGTTTTAAAGTACGGCCTTGTCTCTGAAAGCTTTTGTCTCAGAAGACGCGTGCGACTAACTTTGTAATGGGTAAGCCAAAAATATAATTATACTTTCCTTTTGCATCTTAAATTGTTTTATACCTTGAAAATGTTAACTTAAAAGACATACAAGAATCTCGTTCTTCAAATGGTAATCACTTTGTCTCTACTCTGGATCTTTAGAGCTTAAGCAATAATGTGACCCGTGACCAGGATCTGAAATGAGTTCTATTTGAATGCACGCCTGGTGCCCTTATTTAAATGGTTGCTCTATCTCAACCTACTCAACTATTACTCCGAATGCATAGTTTATGAAGAGGAGTATAACATAATAGTGTAGCGTATTGAAACATTCAAGTTCTCTTTCCCGGCACTTTTAGTATTTCTACCGGAGTGAAGTAGTCATTCCAATTTGAAACCCTTTCTCGTGTTTTTTCACCATTGAGATGGTGGAGAAACGTAGGCGTAAAGGAGTGTACAAGAGAAATGCATCGAGTATGTAATATTACCATGTGTATCGTAGAGTGTAGTGGGGTTAGATTCTCTGTCTTGTGCCTACCCTCGAATTGTTCTGACAGTTTTTCAATATTTCATGAAACTGAACTGAAGAACTGGGACTGGTCTCATTCTATTTGTGTTAGTTTGCGATGCCGTTACTCTAAAAGAGTACAATGAAGGAAAACACATGACTTGAATGAAGTCCCAGTTCACCCTTTTATCCCGGGCCTCGCGTGGTGGGGCGGACGTACTGTCTGCTTTTTAATCTTTCCGTTTTTGCTTTGGCTTCAGCAGTATTGTACAGGACAGCAATATCAGAGCACTACTACCTGGTTGAAGTTGGGATTGTATGTCAGGATCAGCTGGGAAAGGAAGCGGGTGGAAGCATCATGTTATCAAGTAGAATCCTTGAGTAAATGTGTCTCATGTGTCACGTCTGTATCCAACACTCCTCCCGGTTACTCCGCCGGTAGTAGGCTTGATGTGAACAACAACGTAGGTAATGAATGCAGATGTTCACTGAGCCCTACAAAGTTTTGCAAATACAAAATGCCAGGGTTGAATGAAAATGTGTGCCTTGGGACAAGCGTCGTGTGGAGTGCATTGGAATATTATTATGCCGTAAAACAATTTATGCATTTGGGTAATTGGGTGAGTCATTCATGGTGTTAGGATAATTTTGTCTCTTGAGCTTGGTTTTCCGAGACGAACAGCTAAGCTGGAATATCGCACCGGACTAAAAGCTCAAGTCCATTCTCAATTACACTTCGGACTTGAAAACAAATTAGGTGTATAAACTATTTCAGCTGAATCCAGAGTATAAAAATAATAATCAGAAAATTAATTAGAAGGACGACCGCATGATGTACCTTAACCTGGTATAGTCAAAAGTAAGCGACAGGGAAATCCTTCCAATATTACGGTTCTGATTTAATTCATAACTAAATAGGGTCATATTTTCGGGCGAATGGAAAGTTTTCGGTTTCTCCTATTGATTTTTAAGTAAATCAAGGTTGAGTTAAAAATAAGTGCTGCCTTACGGCTTTGAAAAGTTACCAAATCGTAACTGACCTCTTAGGGCATGTATATACTTGCAAGGGATTTTCTTCAAACATGTCACCAGCTTAACCTTCTACATGTTTGACTACTGTATGCTCTCACACTCCTGTGCTGTGCTGTCAATTGATTCTTGTGGAAGGTAGTAATTTCTTATGCTGTAAATAGTACAACGTAAGGACGGTCTACTTGGCATCATTTACATTCTGACATTTTATGAGGACCACATAAAAATCAAAATCTTAAGAAATCCATGTGGGACAAGGTTTTTGCTAAGCGACAAGCAGCACTTTACATGCACGTTATTATGCGCGTCTGTAATGTTGTGCTTTACAAGGCGGTATTACACACACGTACACACTTAAAATCAGACACAAGGTAAATTTTAGAAATGACAGACAGGGCTCATGTACAGTTAGTTATATACACTTGGTTACGCATTGCACAACAAAATTCTTGACGACTTTACGCATAAGTCTGAGAGGCCCACCTGTTCATACTAATCGATTTTTCAAGAGCAACCTAAAGTTAGATGGGAATTTTGCTAATTTGTACAAATACTAAATATTAAATGCGAGTTAGTAATTGCTGTGTATTTTAAACACAAGGATATCTTAGGTAATATTTTTATTTTGCAACGCAAATCGGCGACAGGAAAAACATTTGATTTTGGGGCAACTGGTTCCCATAACAAACTATGCTAACAGAACCTTTGTCCTTGTTTTTTTAAACATTATAACATTGCGATCTCCTTGGAAACGAATCAAAACAAAACTATTATAATGAATGTGAATTGTGACATTCTGGAATGCTGATATTTTAAACACAAGGATATCTTAGGTAATATTTTTATTTTGCAACGCAAATCGGCGACAGGAAAAACATTTGATTTTGGGGCAACTGGTTCCCATAACAAACTATACTAGCTGAACCTTTGTCCTTGTTTTTTTAAACATTATAACATTGCGATCTCCTTGGAAATGAATCAAAACAAAACTATTATAATGTGAATTGTGACATTCTGGAATGCTGAATTCTAAGGGTTTTGATATATTCTCGTTGAATTTAATTAACACGGAAAATTTTCTGGTATGTCTTAGAAATAAATTAGCATTTAGTAAAATTAAGTTCCTTTCTGAGTTCTAAGGGTTTTGATATATTCTCGTTGAATTTAATTAACACGGAAAATTTTCTGGTATGTCTTAGAAATAAATTAGCATTTAGTAAAATTAAGTTCCTTGCAATTTTGTATTGTTTGAATTGGCAGTTGGCTTCCTTTGTTTTCCTATCCAGAATTCCCAACCAGTCAACAGGCTCCAGTGAGTATCTTGCTTATTAAGGGTCTAATTGAATAGAGGGTATCTACGTGCAGCTTATACGAGGAAACTCCAAGCAGACAGGTGTGAAACTTGACAGAACTAATGAATTATTTAAGCCAGCTTACAATTACTCAAACTTAATGAAGTTACTTCATTCTTGCCTCATTATTCTTCTCCTAGTGCCCGCACATGCGTGCTATATGAATCTACTTAGACAAAGTCTTACAAATTACTGAACCTTTCTGAAAGTATTTCCTTGAATAACTCAACCAGAAGGACACGCTTGCTTATTTTCAATTAGAACTTCCATCACTTCAATAACAAATAAATACGGACCTGATTAGAAGGAGATGCAAATCTGCTACGTATACATTTTATATATTCACTATTTTGCAAATCTCCAGCACAGTTTTGATACGCCATCCCAAGTTGATGAGAAGATTATTCTTGGCATGTTAAAAAAGTACGTTTCATTTTTAATTGGGGCTGAAGACGCGCATACATAGAAAACTTTACTAATGTTTTTGGGTTCAGGATTCAATCTAGCTGGACAAACATGTGGAACATAATATCTTTGATTAGTTTTGGCTAATTATTTCTAAACACGTCAGATCGCTCTACAAACATAGTTTCTATTATATTTCATGGATATTTACAATGGGAGCTTAAATTTGGTTCACATTTCATTCTCACTTTTCTATTTTATTCACTATCTTTCCATTCTATGTGAGAACTATCGTTTTGTCAACAGTTCAGGGCAAATATAAATAACAAAGTACATGTTACACATAAAAATATGATGTCCAAATACAAAAGGCTGAGCATA
>WJEZ01002064.1:0-14711 GCA_009869925.1 Thalassaphorura encarpata | reverse complement strand
CACATTACTTGTCAGACCACTCCATGAGAAGATAACGTTATCCATTAATGGGACCAAATACTAATTCTTCCCAATTTCAACGTTCCTACGATAAAAATTACGGTTTGGTACGAATTCAGCCAGATTTGGAGTACCATTGGTTAGAAAACCATTTAGTCAAAAATAGTCATAAAGAGAATCAAGCTCGATTGAGAAAGCTGGATTCTGATTTAAATATGTATTTCTAGTTACAATTACAAAATATTCAGTATCTGCGATAATTGTGGAGAAAACCCACAATAACGAGCAAGACGACCACGACATTCAACATAAAAATCGTACATGTAATCAAGTACTTTTAGAATATAATTAGAAAGAAATAGAAACAGGTTTTAGCAGTTCTTGCATTTCATTACTCGTTTTCGGCTAACTCATAGCTGTTAACGAAATGACAATTCGAGGAATCTAAACGTTAACAATTCTTATTGTTCTTAAAAAAGCTACAGTTATGATAACACTATAGCGATATAGAGACAATGAACATCAACCGACTTAAAAGTATTTGTTTGTTTGGTTGGGTTTTGATATACGAACCGACAAATTTATTTATTCAGGGACCACAGCTGGCTTCACTTTTTGAATCCTCAATGTTGACTTTATAGGAGAGCACAGATCCAGCCAATCCTCGTGTAGAGGCCCCAGCATCATCCATGGAAAGACACACAGATGCAGTTTCACTACTAACACTGTGACGCTTTGTTGAAGTTACGTCCGCTTGGATCTCCAACCTGTGAAATGCATAAAATGTGATCTAGTGCACTCTTATTAAGATGACAAGTTGTTAAAATATCCAAAATCCTACTTGTTGTGTGAAGGAGGATGACTACTTGAACCCATGCTTCCAGTTAATCCTACAATGCTAGCCGATTCACGGTCAGGACTTGAGCCATGCTGACGGCGCCCTCCGTTAGATGAAACAACCGAGACTTCGCCAATGGACGGAGCACCACGACTGGACCCAAAGTCTGGAAAATATTTTAAATTCATGACCATGGCTGGCTGAAGAAAAGACAAGATTAAGTGTGAAAAGTGAAAATTATTGAGCTCACCATTGCTTCGAATAGATTGCCTGGTATGGCGATCTTGAGTAATGATTGCTGAAGGTTCAAGAGACTCGTTGTCTTCGTCAAAATCAAATCGAACTCCTGAGGACGATGTTGTTAAACCACAACCACCTGAACGACACAGTGATATTGGGACAACTCCATAGACGTAAGCAAGGAGGATCGGAACGCCAAGGCCAACTGCAAGACCAGCCAGTACTGGAGAAATTACAACTGCAGCAACCACACCTCCAGTCACTGCAACATTCCTTTTATGTCTTGACGAAGCTTTCATTTTATTATGGATTTTCCGACCAACCCAAACTGGAATCCCTGCAAAAGTGATGAGAATATAAGAATCAATGTACAATTTCACGGGTTCACACGGTTGAGTTATTAAAAAGTACAAACCGATTATCATAGCAGGAACTGCGATGCCAGCGACTAGAGCAATTCCTACCGGAGCCTAATAAAAAATAAAATAAAATTAGATGCTGACTGATAATAAAATACTGACATACAGAGTAGTCATACTTACACCAACAAGTGTTCCTAATTGCCACATTAATTTCTTTTTTCTTGACCACGGCTTTTTCCCCCAGAAAGTGCACCCAGAGGGACTGTTGATGACATCAAAAAATGTTTTAGAATTTTAAATGTATTTGGAATTTTTCATAACACAGATTAATTAAATTAGCCTACCTTAGATAGTGAAGATCGGAAACCTCCTTCATGCAGAGCCAACAGAACTCAGCTCCACAAACAGCGCAGGACATATGATTGCAGGAACCGTCATCCATTTTAACAATCAGTACTTGACACTAAAAGTTAGAACGTAAATCTAGTTAAAAACCAGAACAGAAAACAGAATTATGAAATACAAGAATACGAACCTTTGGACACGGTTTAATTTCTTCTCTTGTTCCGACATGTGTTTCAACGTTAGATTTACTTGAGCCATTATGAGAGCCGATAGCGTCTACATCCGTTGATCTGAGTGCTCGGGCTGCATCGCAAGTGAGATTTGGATGCCAAAGTTGTTTGCAGTGGTAACAAAATGCGGTTGTACAACCCGGGCGCTCACAAAGAAGGCGAGGGCAACTCGCGCAACCGGCCGCTATCACAGCAAACCTATTATACAAAGTACAGAATTTCAATTTTCTAGATCAGTTTTCTAATTGAAAACAAATAACACAATACAACCAAACTAAACTTAAGGTAATTAAAAAATTAATTGATTCGTGTTTGCTTTGAACTGAATTGCTATCTCGATTTCGAATCAGCTATCAATGAATGATTTAGTCGCATCAATAATACTAATTATTCTAGCATATGCTTTATAAAACAATGTCGGCCTGTTGCACTAATCTTAATTTCATTTTCATATGCGCATTAGAGCTTAGAGCTGATACTTATTGGGACGATATTTTCTGCCTGGTGATGCAAGTAATTTTATTGCGAAAACGAATTATCCTAGCTGTTCTCTAACTAATACAACCACTATAATTCATTCAAATCCAAGAGCAAGGGTGATGTAAGTGACTAAAAGATACATATGTTAGTCACATTTCATCTTGTCAGGTTGAATAGCAAGGTTGCTAGAACTAATAATAGCACTCGTTCGAGTTTTCTTTTATCGAATGAAACAACCATATCAAATACGGGTACCATAAATCAGCACACGAAGGACACATCACACGTACATTCTAAGAATAGAATAATATCTCTGCCAGTTCACACGATATGTAGTTGATTAATCATGCATGTATGAATGCTGATTCCGGATGCAATCAATTATTCCAAAAATTCACTGCAGCGAATTTTAAGTCTTACCCGCAATCTGGGGCTGGACACCATCTAGCATCTGGTTCCATGGCTATAACGCGTCGAAGCATAAAGTCTTCATATTTTGACATCAGTTCTGCATCTCCAGAAAGAGCTCTGATGTCTGAAATAAAAATATTTAGACAAAATTAGGATTTATTTATGTGGCATAGGCGTTCAATTAATGATGGACACTACCATTTGGATGGAGGAATTTTGAGCATTGGAAGCAAGTCAGACTGATGCGAGATTCTGTAATTTGAATACGCAGATACTCTTTCCAACAATCGGAGCAAGCTCTATGATGACAGCATGAGATGGTAGGAAATACATCAACAATTCCGTAACACACAGGACACTCAAACATCCCATTTGGCAACAATTGTGGTTCCACGTAACAATCTACAGTGATCCCTTCAGATATTTCGGAGGCTGATGCTGCTTCAGTAGTTCCTTGTCCTTGCTCAGAATCACTGACTGTTAAAACAAAAGGTTTACGTTACAAGGCATGAATATATTCGGCAGGTGACAAATCCTATATGAAGAAACTTCGCAGTTGAAATTCCATTACATTCGTTATTTACGTTCATAGTAAGGTATAAGGCAACGACATTAGTCATTTACGTGTAGGTGTAACAACAAGAGAAGACTCACAGTGACGTTTCTTGGATTGCTGTTGTGCAGCATTGGCAGATGCGAATGTGGATGGAAGATTGAGATTGTTTCCATTTATACCAACACCACTCAACAAATTGGTCTGAGTCAGAAAATTCCGAAGGGAAAACCGACTCGAGCTCCTACCCGGCTTCATCTTTTCCTCTTTCTTTTTATTCGTCATGACGTCTTTCACCGAATTCGGTGCTCGTATTTACTCAGTCTAATACGACTGTGAGCTAAAAATAAGAACGTAAGCAAATACAAAATAATTAATAAACTTCAACTCTAAAGCAAGATATATTCATAAGCTTTCATCGGCCTAATATTCTGAGAATCATCAGCCGATGATTACAAGCAATTTGCGCTTTCATATTTAACATGAAACCGAGCCAGGAATTCTCAAAACACTCTGAGAAAACAAGGTTGCTATGCACCGAGTACAGCTGAATTAATGGGAGTTCGAAGGGCACGCTCTAAACAAGGATTTCTTTTCATTCTCAAGGATCAGAGCAGAGAAATAACATCAGGACCACATCTTTGGGTCTAGGTCCAGTCCTTGTCCTTGTAACTCTTCCTCCTATCCTAATTGCATATTTTGTATATATATAGTTCACCGGCTACAAAGATAATGCTGGGTCTGACGCTCTCACTTTAGACATTAATCTTTGCTTGCCTGGATGCATATTACTTGCTCGTTCTGAGGGTCTAATTAGACGATACATCGTAGCCAAAATTATCAGCAAACAGCTTAATCAGTCAGACAAACATTGGTGTTTCTACACAGCATGATTTGCAGTCCCACTTTACAGCCTTTCAAATTGTGCCCCTGCCCCTTTCCAACTTTCGTCAGAATATCCTAATCAAACCCTAAAATTGCTCGATTTCATTGTACATACAAAGTGTATCAGGCGAGAGTAACGCCTAGATTGCAATTTGCATTAACATCAACCAAGCAAGCTGATAAATTCAAGCTCATATTAAAAGAATAAATTAAAAGATAGTTCGCGTAAATGCTTGCGAACTAATTTTCTGTCAACATTGGAATTGGAAGCACTAACTAATAGTGATTAAGTGCTACGTCTATGCGCACGTGGTACATAATTTACCCTTAGCCCCCTCAGGAAAGTACAAAAACAATAACTCATTAACTAACTTAACATTAACTCATTCAAATTGCATTTTCTTACCTAATTTATTTACTCCTTCTGAATGACCTTCTTGACTTATTGGTTAAACTTCCACAAAAATGTTATTAACAACTACTAATGCCTGTTATGATCCTTGGTCTAGGGATTCCATTACGTCTTGACGATGATGACCAGGACTGAGCACAGGAATAATGTTTATCTGTTGATTCAATCCGATGACCTTTGTCACCCACGACTCACCCGCCCCACTAAACTCACTTGAAGCAGTGAATCATACTTCTGCACACAAACACCCAACAAACTTTCAATAAATACTTGTCGCATACTCAGCCAGAAAGAAAAAGATGGGCATGGATTATGGATTAGGTTTGACTATTTCTTGGATTTCTTAATATCTCTTCTTGTCCGCACCACTGTCAACAGCTGCAAAACAAACACAGACGATAATTAATACAAACTTACCCAAACTTAATAAAGTTAACTAGCCATAAATATGTTACAATATAAAATCATATCTTGTACGAGTCGTTTATGTAACTCCAGACAGGTCCTACAACATCATCTTGCCAGACTTCCTAATATTTTATATCCTTTATGGGGGATGAGCACTTTTAAAACTATTGCGAAGGAAAATTGACGTCATGCTTATGTCACTTGTAGTTTGTAATAACGTATCATAAAGTTCATCCGCGATAATTCATCAAATTATTGTAAAGCTAAAAGCTGATGAGGGCACCGGCTACTGTTGTTCATAGGTATTTTCGTCAAATTCGATAAAAAGTAAACTGTTTCTTTCTGCTAGTTTTTGAAGTTTTAACTAGAATGCAATCGAAAGTATAACTTACCACTGTTGTGTCACGACACGAGCGATTCTTTCAACGAATTCAACTTCGATTTGAATAAAACTATAATGCTTTTGCAACTGGGTAATACAGCGACAGCGTGAGCACTGTAGATTCAGATGTTTTAGAATCCAGAAACAAAGCAAAGAAAGTGTCGTCACCGTCTCATTCTTCTATCCAAAAGATGAAACTCATCCACCAGCACTAGTCAACCTCCAAATCAATGGAGGTTGAAAAGAATCTCAGTTAGTCCAATGATGACGACGATGATGATTTAAGTACTTAATTTAAGCCAAGCTTGTAATAATAGGCAAGACGATACTACTACGACTGATTGTCCATAAAAAATCCTATGAAAATACTAGCACTACCAACTACTAGGTACATATTTGATTCGTCAGCATACCAAAATATTTATTTGCACAACAATGTGAATGTCTTCCTGAGTGATTGGTTGATCGGGTTGATCAACGTTCCTTCCCTTCTCTTGTTTGTGCTTCCAAATTATTGACCTGATGGATGTGTATTTACGACTGACTGACTAATGATGGGTATCAGGAATCTGATTTGAGTTGTAATGAATTAATTGGGTGTAGGGTTAGGGATTAGTTAATTCAATTCACTAAGCTTAAGCTCCTGAAGTACAAAAAAGTGAGCAGAGGAAGAGCACACACGAGTGGAATTGGAAAATGTGTGTATTACGGGATGAACATTGTTTAGATTGCGTAGCCTGCCTCTGCTATGGTTAAATATAGAGGAGGGGTAAGATTCAACCTATGAAACAAAACTTTCTTCTCCTCACACCAAAGACCCACAACTAATAAGAACGGGAACCAGACAGCCGTTGCTGTGCTGCGGATGCGTCACACCAAAAACTTATTTCAGTGTTATGGTTTCTGAGTTTAAATGAACCAAATTCGTCACTTACATTAGCCTAAAGGTCGCTTCAAATCATTTTAATTGCCCGTGCCCAGGACGCTTTGTCTCTGACTCATGTCATATTTATTCAATTTCGTCCATTCTACTCAAAGGCAACTTCTTCCATCTCAACAACGATTAATTGGAAAAATGTAATCGTGATGTATCGCAATAGCCAAATGACAAGTCGAAAACTTGAGGATGGATGGGATCCGGATCTGATGGGTGGATGGGAACATCATGGCTTGATTTATCTGATTTCTAAATCATGCTAAAGCCAACCATATCACTTTATCTTTATCAAAATTCATAGTTTTCTAAACCTAAATCTTATTAATATGATAATTTTCAGTGTAAAATTGCAAGATTCATATATACAACTGCAAAATATTTCTTCTCTTAGAGTCTTCCTTGAACTTGGACGAACGAACTTTTGGTCTGACGTTCTCTGGGTCAAAATGTAACAAACTTCATTCATTTTTTTCTCCAGAAAGTGAAAAGTAGCGACAGTAGAGAGTTACGTGCTTTGGCTAGCTTTTCTACCTTATAGGTAGTTTTTTTTTCGTTTCATACTTTCTGTTTCTACTTCTTATTCAAACCATCCGTCTGAGTTATTTCGGTATGTTATTTTGGGACCCAGACTGATCTATCATTTCTACAGAAAAATGAGTTTTAAAGCTAATATTCTGCAGGCATACGTCGTACAAGCGATAAGCGTAGAGCTTTCGATTCATCTGAGATGTATGGTTTGGTTTTCGAAAAGAAAGATGTCAGAGGTCGCAGTTGAGAGAAATGTGAAATGTAAACCTTTCCTTTCGTTCTCCTGGTTCCGTTTTTCTAGCTTGTAAAATGAACGTCACATTCGTAAAAATTTAACTATTGCATTGTAATGTACTACTGGTAGCTTCCATAAGCCATGGGGAGTTTCCTTACTGTACTCTGTACTGGACGGGTACGGAAGTTTAACGTTAGTAATTAAAAGCGAAAGCTAATTTAGTTAATTTAGATTACACTCACTCTGTGCCAAACCTATTTAATGCCAAACCCAAGGTCAATTTTGACGGATGCTTGACCAGTAAATTAGTTAAATTGAAACTAATTAAGTCAACGGGGTTAATTAGTGATAAAAGCTAAATTTAGCACGCAATTTACTAATGCTCATTATTTCACTGTTGTCACATAATTTCTACAAAATGCTAGAAAATAGTGTTGAACAAAGTTGATGAATTTGAATAAACTGGTTGCCATTTCCCTACTGCCATTGCCCCAAGAGGAAGGAAGAAGGGTAAAGAGCATGGATGGCGGAGTTGATTGAGAGAAATAAACATGAATGAGCTAAAAATAGTTGGTATAAGGGTGTTTTGAGTCCATTGAGCTATGCTTTTGATTCTTCCGAAGGACCTGCCTTGGCCATGGGCACCCGCCAGAGACGAAATCGACTTTTCCGCCCCGCACGTGCTAAGAAAATCCGAACTGAAGAGGGTTCAGTGTTGCGAGGAGGATTTTGACCTAAATAAAATGTCATGTTTAGCCTTGCCATGCCTTAGCTTTGGCCTGGTTCTGGTGGCGGACTGACGTCACGATTCATAATGCAAGAACAGGGGCCGAAGCCAGAATGACGTCAAGAGGAGCCTCGGGTAGACAATGGGCCTAAAAAGTCTAGGACAGAGATCATAAATGGAGGGGGATTCCACCGCCAGATGTAAGTGGCACGCGAGTCAGGAGCCACACGGGTTCTTCTCTTTTTAGGGCTGTGTGCTCTGTGCGGGTAATAAAATTGAGAATGGACGAAGTAGTAAGAAGTATTCGGCTGGTGGCTAAAGGCTAGCTGAGCTAGAGAGGCTGGAGAGGTGTGTCAGTCACAGGCAGTCGCAGAGGGGAAAGTGAACGGGAATGGGAATGGCATTGGCAATGGGAATCCTCCTATGGTGCTCCGAATCTTCGTCATCGTCTTCGTCACCCTCCACACTCAAACAACTCAAACTTGACCCAAGAGCCAGGTGGACAACTACCCCACGCCACTAACTCTGTCTGTCCGTCTCTGGAAAACAGACAGACTTTCTCTTATCTCCAATTCCCACCCAATCCCCGGGCTCCTTGCTAGTGAAAAGTGTTCATTGATCTCCTCTGGATTTCATTCATTAATACTTCCACACTACTTGAGCACCTCCTCCCCATACTCAACCCCTACTTAACTCACATTCCAAATAATATCAACAAACTCAGGATCTGAAACCGAAAACAGACAGAGGTTGAACCCTTGACCTCATCACCGTCACCCTCCTACAGAGGTGTCGGGGAGGAATCAACGATAGGGAAGCCAGACCCGGGTTAAAATGTGGGGAAGGTGAAGAGGGCGGGCCAAGGGGAAGAAGGTGATTGGTTTGGGCGGGAGCAACGGGAGGGCAGAAGAGACCCTTGAGTCCCTTCCATGGCGGCTCCTCCCACTCCCCATGGACACCTCTTCCAAAAGAAAACATTTCACAAACCAACCTATTGTCATCATTGCACTGATCTCCTTTGGGGTATCATTCAACAGGGGTACATTTGTGAAGGTAACTCCACCCACTTACCCCTATTCACTCCTCCCAACTTTTATTCTAATACTAACCTTTCTTTTTCAGTGTGCAATTTCGTCGTGCATGACCGATGTTTGAAAACCGTTCTCTCCCCATGTTCCACTGTCGCCGTTTCTTATGTCAAGGTGAGTTGGATAAAATTATATTTTCTTTACAAATTGATCGACATCGACACTGGCTATCACGATTTACGATCGAGTCAGTACTGTAACTTTAACAAAGCAAATAATAATCATTTGATAAATTTTCTCCCATAGACTCCAGTGGCTCATTGTTGGTCGGAAGCAGGGCATTTCAAACGAAAATTTTGTCAGGTATGCCGTAAGCGACTGGATGACAATTGGGCCCTTCGGTGTGAGAGTAAGTTTCAATACTATATAATTAGAAATTAATTTACTGTTCTTAATTAACTGGAATTTTTCGCAATTTCATAGTTTGTGAGTACTTTGTGCACTTGGAATGTGTGGAATTATCTGTGCCGAATTGTAAAGAATGTGTAAGTATTCAATTTATTAATTATTGATTAACTATTAATAAATATTTTGAATTACTATATAATTTATGAAATATTTCTTCCAGGCCACATATTTTCCGGGGAGAGAGCTGTCCTCTGTTCGACATATTCATCACTGGCGTGAAGGAAACCTAGCCCAAAATTCCAAGTGTGCTGTCTGCAAAAAGGCCTGCTGGTCAAGTGAATGCCTGGCGGGTTATAGGTAATTGATAATTGATGAGTCCAGATTGACTCAGATTTAATTTTTAATTAAAATTTTCGGTAACTAAAAGAGTAACGTTATTTTTGTTATATGACACAGGTGCGAATGGTGCGGTTTAACGGCTCACGCTAATTGTCACAAATCCCTGAGTGTAGAATGCAACTTCGGTCAGTTCGAGGCAATTTATTTGCCTCCACATTCTGTTTCTATTCCCAGAACAGAAGTCCCAATGGAAACTATTATAGGGGTGTCCTCCAGAAATGTCAAAACAAAGGACGGCATGGCACGAGAATTCTCTTGTCGTAAGTTTTTTAAATTTGATTTTGGCAAATTGAAAAATTCTTCCCTCGAACTAACTTTAATCTAACATCTTATCTTCACATTGTCGACTACTGGTAATGGGGTTGCTGGTGAGGTTATGCAGTATTTCCTGACGTTAAAATTATCAGTCTTATCTGTGTGTAATCATTTGTAGTATTATGGTGCAGTAGTTGCTAATGGTTGGTTTCAGTTCTCCATCCAACAAAAATTAGTATGGCACAAAGGTTCACTCTTAATTTTCTGATCCTTCCTAAGTTGCATGAAAGCTTTATTCTAATTCACAATTATTTTTATTGAAATGAACACAAGAGTACAAAGGGATACTGAAAGATTCAGGCTAGTTAAATTTGACTATGCTTTTGACTCCAGAACTGCTTGGATGTTCCCAATGCTTTCCTCTTGTTGACAATTTATGGATTTCTTTAATTCGCTTGGTCAAATCTTATTTTGCACTACTTGTTTCCAATTTTTTCATGTTCTTGTTTGATTTATTATGTTTTCGATAGGTTTATAAATGTTTGGTTTTATTGTTTTGCTTTATTCATAATTTGCTTTATGTCGGCTTTCCTAGAGTGTGTCAAGAGTCCAGACCTATGTTTTCGGCGGAAGCGGAGAAGATTGTTTTCCAAGTTCTTTACATTCCGAGGTGAGTTTCCTCAATTTTAATATTGGGGAGTTGAAGATGGTGATCGAAAATGTCAAGCCGAGCTAACATTAGCCGTAGCTCGCATTTGTTATGCACGATCAATTTACCCGCTTATTTGCTGCTCCTATTTGTTTGTTGCGAGTCAACTTCATCAGTGATTAGTCAAATTGATATTGTGCCGTGCCCGCGTTGTGTTAATTTTTACCTCACATTTACCATTGCATTTATTTCCAGTTTTGTTTTAAGGTATTTTGAGTATTGGGGTCAAAAAAAAAGGAAGGCAGGTCAATTTGTTAGTCTCCTTCAAGCCGTCTTAACACTACACTACATAATTCAAATTTAAAGTTGCGATTCAAGAAAAATTAATGGAAGAGTGGATTATTACAAATTGAAATTGATAGCATTATCAGTTACAATTTCAATGTTTTGTCAATTTTTTCGTTTACAGCCCGAAGTATATCCGAAGAATTCAGTAGCGGTGACCGAGATACGAAACCATTATCTAGTCGAGGAGAATCAGAAACAGAACCAGCTACATCTCAATCGTCAGGATCATCCAAAATGCATGATAAGGAACGGGAAAAAGATCGGGAAAGAGATGAAGAAACAATTAAAGTGTACGATGGAAATTATGGGCTGAGACGTCGCCAATTCCGCCCCATTCATGTTCCAAAATCTTCAACAACGGATCAAATCCTTTCAACTGCCCTAAAAGCATTCCACATTACGAAACCAACCTCAAATTATTATTTGACGGATGCTTATGATGAAGAAAGTCCCGTTCTTGATCCAAACCCCGTCCCAAACCTAAAGCGACGTGAAGGAAAACGACCGGCAATATTTCTGCGATTTAGGTATGCATTCAGCCTTAATTTGCTTTTTGCTTTAGGAAATTATTTTTACTGTTATAACACAAATAAGTGAAATCACGCTCACTAAGAAAATTACTGTTGTGAATAAAGGGAGGAGGAGCGACCGACAGGTGAAGTATTGGTCTACTCAGGAAGACTTAAGACTGCCCAAAGTGTGGCAACGGTTGGAGTTTCAAACGATACTACAGTTTCTGGTGTGATATCTGCTGCACTTGATCAGTTTGGACTTGATCCCGACTCTAGTTTGACTTACAGAATGTTAAAACTTGTACTTGATAAGGGTAAGGCATTTAAATTGTTTCGAAAGTTGCTTCATTGGACCCAAGCGAACTCAAAGTAATCTTAATACTGGGTTTTCTAGGTGGTGTGGCAGAACGTGTCTTAGACTTGGATGAGAAGCCATGGCTAATGTTAAAGGAACACGCGCGGGACTCGGTTAGGCAAATGGAGAATGTTAGATTCCATATGCAATTGGCAGAGGTAATTTCTTTGAAAATACTGAAAATGCATCCATATTCACCGATTTTATTGCCCAGATGAAGTATGTTAGCACTTATTTTTAACAATTTCCTTGCGTTCTTGTAGGATCCTCATGGAACGACAGTTGCTCTGTTTGTCGGGAATCTCACTCCAAATTTGAGTCAGCGTCAGTATGAAAATTGTCTCATGGAATATTTGG
The DNA here is from genome assembly GCA_009869925.1 of Thalassaphorura encarpata. NCBI lineage: Eukaryota > Metazoa > Arthropoda > Collembola > Poduromorpha > Onychiuridae > Thalassaphorura > Thalassaphorura encarpata. The sequence goes on along the minus strand of WJEZ01002064.1, from coordinate 2,427 downwards.
GAAGAGAGAATCGCTATAGTCATATTGGGCCAATTTACTATGAGTACGGAAGTCTTGTAATCCAGTACGAAGATGCGAATCAAGCAGTTAAAGCCTACTACACACTCCGTGAATCGGTCCATGATGACAAGAATCTCCTAGTTATGATGTTACCCAGCTTAGGGTCAAAACTAATACCACAAGGTGTAACACCTCTTCTTGTATTCGTAAATGTTAAATCCGGAGGGTGCCAAGGTCTCGAGTTGATAACGTCATTCCGAAAACTTCTGAATCCTTACCAAGTTTTTGATTTGGACAATGGCGGTCCTCTTCCAGGTTAGTTTCTTTGCAGTATCTTATTAGTTTCTAAATAAATGTCGGTGATGTAATTTAGTTTCAAACAATTATGAACTCAATTTATATTTATAGGATTGTATGTTTTCCGACACATTGAGAACTATCGTATCCTCGTCTGTGGTGGAGATGGAACTATTGGATGGGTCCTTCAATGTTTGGACAACGTGGGACAAGATTCTCAATGTTCCAGTCCCCCATGTGCTATTGTTCCTCTAGGTACAGGAAATGATTTGGCGAGAGTATTGAGGTGGGGCTCGGGCTACACTGGTGGAGAGGATGCGTTGACGCTTCTGAAAGATGTCATTGAAGCAGAAGAAATTCGACTGGACAGATGGACAGTCGTCTTCCATCCCGATGAAAAGGCAGAAGATAAAGTGGCCATCAATCAAGCCCGTAAGTGTTTTAGTTGTTATTAAATAGTTGTCTTAAGCATAACCCGAATCTTATCCTGGAATTTTCTTTTAGTGCAAGTTGGATCCAGTTCACAGAGCGAAGATAACACGGCTATTTACGTTATGAATAATTACTTCGGAATTGGCATCGATGCTGATCTCTGCTTAGACTTTCATAATGCTCGTGAGGAGAATCCAAACAAGTTCAACTCGCGACTTCACAATAAAGGAGTCTACGTTAAAATGGGTCTCAGGAAAATGGTCTCAAGAAAGATGTGTAAAGATTTACACAGAGAAATTCGAGTCGAAGTTGATGGGAAGCATATAGAACTCCCGCCGGTCGAGGGAATTATTATTCTTAATATTCTAAGGTAAATTAATACCGATATGTGACATAATTTTCTTGACTTCCAAAGGGAATTAATCAATTAATTACTCTAGTTGGGGATCTGGAGCTAACCCATGGGGTCCCGAGCGTGAAGATCAATTCTCAAAACCAAATCATTGGGATGGAATGCTTGAAGTAGTAGGAGTGACTGGAGTTGTCCATTTAGGCCAAATCCAGTCTGGGCTTCGATCAGCTATGAGAATTGCGCAGGGTAAGTTTAAAGAATATTTTACAGTACCCTATTATGTCTTGTGCTCTTAACGCAAACCTACAGCATTTTTCCATGAATACATGACATGAAAATTACATATACAAAATTGTACATGCAAATTTCCGCCAAATCTAATATATCTATATATTTTTTCAGGTGGACATATCAAAATTAGAATGTGAGTTTTAATATTTTTATTTTTCTAGTTAAATTCAACAAAATATTATATTTATGTAATTGGTTTAATCTTTGACATTTTTGCAGCAATACTGACATGCCTGTCCAAGTTGATGGTGAACCTTGGGTTCAAACTCCTTGTGACGTTGTTGTTCTCAAGTCAGCCCTAAAGGTACCTGCTTTTTAAAAATTAAATTACATGAATGAAATGACCCAAGTGTTGTTGGAAGTACTCAAAGCTTCAAAGTAAAATTAATTATTTTGTATTTGTTATTATTTTCAGGCAACTATGCTAAAGAAGACGAAGATCAAGCGACGGAATACAGAAATGAATGTTATGTCACCACTAGCCTCGTGCCCTTCCCCAACACCCCCAACCTCATCCTCATCACATCAGCAATCATCGGATGATTTATAAAGGTCAGTGCGAGCATCCATTAAATCTCCAGACGGTATTGGCACGATATGCAATCATCTCACCTTGTCTCCATCACCCTAGCACTGACTCCACTAGTAGTTCTTAATTAAATCTTAATGAAAGGTCAAAACCTTTACACAATACGATCTACTAGTTAGTTTGCTCTATAATAACCGCTACGATGAACACATCAAAAATTTATGAATAACCCTACGCTGACAATCTTTAATTTAGTAACTAACTCCATTTAAGAATACCAATACTTTGCGTTAGCTGCATTTAAACTTGCTTCATTGCAATTGGTTAGTGTTTATTAATCAACGAATAATTCCCCTAATAATTGATCATAATTTAGCATGTGTGTAAATTTGGAATTCCCATATTCAACATGCACGTTCTAAACATTAGAATATGGCCAAATAACCATCGATGAGAAATCAGACATCTTAATTCCTTTAATTTCTAAAATTAGGCAGGGCATGTCGCCTTTAGAGACAGACAATCT
>WJEZ01002063.1:0-14718 GCA_009869925.1 Thalassaphorura encarpata | reverse complement strand
TTCAATATCAAGACAAACTAATTTTGCTTTGATCGCTCTTGAACTGAAAATACCTTTTTACTCAACTACTCCAATGATGTTATAATAAAGCAATACTTTTTAACCCTCATAATTGTCATTCACTGCGCAACATTATGCAGGTTCAAGGAGCACACTGCCACTGTCAAAATTCACTCTTTACACTTTAATTCTGGCCAAAAGCGGAGATGAAGACATGTAATTCAGAGTAACTACAATGTAAATTCGAATTTAAACCATCTGTGATATTTTACGTCATATAAGCGAACTAGAGCTAAAGTACCTAAAATATGAGAATATTGTTAGAACCATTTGTTTAACCGACAGAATTTTCACTATTACACAAAAATTATCCAGGAGAGGTTCAAGAGGATTAAACACTCAAACTCCACTGAAACTTTTGTTAATTGGACTTGACAACTTTGTTCAAGAGCAGACGGTTCCGGAGCCACACTCCCACGAATCCATGATAACATCCGATCCGATTGCAAAACAATAATTTTTGTCCAAACTCAAGTGGATTGCAAACAATTTTTCCGCAGAAAACTTAAATTGCAGCTGTTCAACTAAATTGACATTGAAACCAGAGCACTTCAAATTCCCTGGTCCAGGTATAAAAGCCCGGATCCGAAATGGACACGCCAAGTCACACCACTCAATTCACCCTAAAAACACTAGCAAAACTCTCTAAAAAATGTTCCGATTCACCATCCTCATAACCTTAGCCTATCTGGCCTACACAGATGGACACGGAAGATTCATGAAACCACCGAACCGTTCTTCCATTTGGCGTGTCCCAGAATTCGCGAGTCAAAATCCACCTACGAATTATGACGACGATGCACTTTATTGTGGAGGAATTCATCAAGAACAAGTTGTTGGTGGAAATTGTGGAGTTTGTGGAGACCCGTTTGCCCAAGGGGTACCCAGGGACAATGAGTTGGGTGGGAAATACTACAAAGGAATTATTACTGGGAATTATCAGGCTGGTCAGGTTAGTGCATTTTTGGATTTTAACATTTTTCTCGGATAATTTTTTAAATCTAATGAACCCCCCTAAATTAGGTGATCGACGTTGAAGTTCAATTGACGGCCGGACATCAAGGCTACATGGAATTCCGTCTTTGCTCAACACCTGCTTCAGGCGAAACTCAAGAATGTTTCAACCGAAATTTATTACAACTAGCCAATGGAAATGGATCAAAATTGCCTGTTCAAGGAAGTGGATGGTACAAGACTCAAGTGAGACTTCCAGCTGGACTCAGTTGTTCTCATTGCGTTATTCAATGGAATTATCGGGCTGGTGAGTTTGAGACAAAATTAATTTCCAAATGATTTGGCTACAAATTTAATTTGATTAGGAAACAACTGGGGTCAATGCGAGGATGGGTCTTATGACCAAGGGTGTGGACCTCAGGAAACTTTTAGAGGATGTTCTGATGTTAGAATTAATTAACATTGGAGTGATGGCCACTTGGATATTATTTTGTCACTTTTGTTAAAAATAAAACTTAATAGCAAACTTAGTTGAAGTGAAACACTTGAGTCAGACACTCCCTAAAAATCCACTAGTGAAAGTGGACAATTAGTTCATTATCATTTCCTATTTGCAAATTATTCATCCCAAACCGTTGCGGTCCATTGCATNCCTATTTGCAAATTATTCATCCCAAACCGTTGCGGTCCATTGCATGTTGAGTGTATTCACTATTGCACAATCTGCGATCACTTGAGACTCCATGGAGTGTGAAAAAAATTAGCTACGTTAGCGCTAACGCTGCAACAGACAATCAAAGAAATCTTTAAACCGTATCAGAATCCATCAACAATGTGACATGACAAAGTTTTCCTTGTTCGAGTTGACAAATTTGGTTGATAGAAGTTTAATATAATTAATGAGAAATTGTTCTAATTTATGGATTCAGTTTTAAATGTCCTCATTAGTTATCGATATTTTTGTTGGAGCCAAAATCATTTCAGCCGTACATTCTCTTCATGGGCAATCTGATATTATTTGGCTTTATTTGTCCGACATTTAAGTTTATACATTTGGCTTTATTTGCCCGATATTTAAGTTTATACATTAATTAATTTAGATCATGCTCTGAGTAAAAACGAAATTGAGTACATGTTACGATGTAATACTTTGAAATGGCTCTAATTAAGGAGTCGCAAGAAGTTGAGGACCAACTCAGCCAAGTGTGATTCCCTATTCAAGAAATGAAATCGGGCGAATCCTAAGAAATCCGTAACGAGAGTTTTTACAGTGATAACAGCAGGCCAGCAATTTCAACTATTGTTACATTTTGCCTTTTCTGATTTTATTATTAGGTCAATTATTGTGTGAATTTGAACGTTTGAGGTTCTGCTAAACATCTATTTTCAATCATTTTAAGCTTAACCATTCCAAGGGCATGACCGATACATAAGAAAGTGCAATTCATTGTGTTTACCTGATTGTAATGAAGTCAAACCAAAGATTTGAAGAAGATGCCACTGAACTGAGGTTATTAATCTATTTTTTTATACGCCAAAACCTCGTTTGACTCAGAATTACGAAACCCTATCAACTTGACACTATTAACTAAGCCTTTATCCGGTGTAATTTTCAACCACTTTTGTCATGAGCTGTTCTCTGCAACAGGAAATACGGAAAAGTTTTGTAAATCCCTAGAGTCATAAATTGTTACGTGCATCGAAATATCTTTAGCATGCATAAGCAAATAGGAACGTGATCAGAAATTTTAATTTGATCCCTCAAGCGAATCATGAATATTCTGAATTTGAATCATGGTTAATTTGACTTTTCCTTTCCCCTTCGAATATTTTGTAACTCTCAGCTTCTCACTTCATTAAAGAGTTTTGTAACAAAGCACCCAAAGGCCGAAACAGCCTTAGGTTCAACTCTTTGACAAACAAAATCTGAGACCCAACTGTGCATTCAAATCAAAATTCAATGTCTAATTATGCCAAGGATCTGGACGCAGTCAGCATCATTACCTACGAATTTTTAGCCAATATTTGGTTGCATTTTTAAAAATCTAAATGGTGGTCGTATATAAAATTGCGTCTTGCTAAAAACTAAAATTATAAACTTTTTGTTTTATTTGCACGCACGACACATGCATTTCCCCTATTATCACCCAAGCAAATTACTCGTTGAATTGCTCCACTCTCATTTGAGTCTGATCGACGTTTTTAGGTCAATCTACAAATTGCAACGCAATCAATTTATAACCTAGGGCATCACAATTCAGTCCAATAAACTACAGCAAAATTGGACTACAATCATAAACGGTAAAAAATTTCAAGGAGTTGTTTACATAGTCATGCATTTTATTTTACTTTCCTCAAGGTGTGGTTCAACTTTACAAACTTCCGGAATTTATAGCTTGATTTACACATAAATCTGATTCTCGTGACTCTGAGCTTACATTTTGCTAATGTCTATTCTTCCAAGTCAAAATTGGACTACAATCATAAACGGTAAAAAAATTTCAAGGAGTAGTTTACATAGTCATGCATTTTACTTTACTTTCCTCAAGGTGTGGTTCAACTTTCCAAACTTCCGGAATTTATAGCTTGATTTACACATAAATCTGATTCTCGTGACTCTGAGCTTACATTTTGCTAATGTCTATTCTTCCAAGCTATAATCACCTGCCAATGTAAACAAACGTACTCACCAAATGATTTTCTCAATCTTCATCCACCTCAGATGCTCAAAAAATCCAAAACGTACATGTTCACAAAATCCACTCCTACTGCCTCAATGCTTGACAGAAATAGAACGTCCGCCAACGGAACTCGCGTTTACAGTTTTTTTTTATTTGCTACGAGCATCTGATTCAGATGGGAGATTCATTGGGGGAACAAGGTGTATTTCCATAGGATACAGGTGCAGACAGTTTAATGGAGTACGTGATGAATGTATATTGCCTTTGGCTTGAAGTAACAATGAATACGTAATCAGCCTATGGCCAATTTGAACCCATGCAATGTTCGATTTGCAAATGAATTTAATAATCAAGAAATTGACACCCACAGTAAGATTATCAGAAAATACTAAAGCACAATACAATATATTACTTCATCCAAAAAATTGCATATACACTATCATGTCACTTAAAACGTTCCTTAACCACATAATAGAAAAATTCCCAACAAAACTTGTAATTCACTTTCCTTGTAATTGTTGCTGATCGTGACAGCCTGCTGACTTAAAGCTTTTATTCTTGGGTAATTAGAAATCGGAATGATAGGCAAGGATTTGGAGAAAATTGTAAACGCTCGTGATGGCTCATTCGGTGAAGCTCTAAGGTTCTGCCTGATTTAAGCCAACAAAATAAGCTTTCTCACTCCATCACGAAAGTGAAAGGGTTTGAAAAATGGATGTACAAAATGTATAAATTAATGATCCTACTTGCTAATTAATTATCATTTCCTGACAACTGTCAAATCTCAAGATATTTTAGCATTTTATTCACAAGTGTATTCAAAAAATTTAAGGATTCAACTCATTCAGAGGCTCTTTAAGTTCAGGGAATTCGTCTATCTGGAAATATACGCCCTTCTTCTTCTTTTTTCCTTTTTTATCTTTCCCTGTGTTAAAAAATCAAGCAAATCATAAAACAGAAGCAAAAAAATAAAAAATCAATCCTCTAAATCTTCCTCATCACTCGTCTCACCTTTCTTATTATCCCTCCTCCCGCGACCCCTTCCTTTTTTCCCTTTTTTCTTATCATTGGCTCCTGGGAGTTGACTCTTAATCCGAGCCCTTTGAAGTTTAGTTTTATTAAACCAAGAATTCCAAGCTTTTTCCTGTTCTAAAAATATCGGATCCAACAAAGTCAGTTGAGCTATGAATTCATTCATCGTGATTTTTTTCTTTCCAATCTTGACTGCCTTTTGAACTGGTTCACCTGATAAAAATGAATTTGGATCCACCGGTTTTGTATGTTCGTTCCATTCGTCTTTCACAGTTTTGTAGTGTTTGGCCAAGGCTCGTTCGGCTGCTAATTTTATACTTCCCATTGTCCATCCATCGCTCAATTTGGCCAGAAGAGACAATTCCATTTCTGATGAGAATTCTTCAGTGTGTTCGGCCAACACTTGTCTCCACATTGCGATCCTTGAGCCGTGATTCGGCTTTGGGATGTAGATCAGTTTTGGAAAGTGTTTTTTCATTTGCTGCAATGAACAAGGTTAACAATAATTTGTTAAAAATTAAAAAAAGTCTAACCTTCTTCTTCTTGGCAAACCAAGGCTCCGAAGTCAAACCAATCAACATCATCCGATCATCATCCGAGATAATTTTGAGAAATTTCTTGAGTTGCTTCAGGAGTCTCTTTGGCTCCGTCTTATCCGTTTTTGGAACTTTTTTCATGTACATTTTCTCAACGTTGTCAATTAGAAAAATCGAAGGTTGAGTCATTCTTCCAACTTTATTCAGCAAATGAATCAACATAGTCAATCCTGGTTTTCCTGGATATTTTCCAGCCAAATTAGTCGCAGTTAAGTCATAAAGCGTGGCTCCTAGCTCAGTACAAAGTGCATGGACCAAAGCAGTTTTTCCAGAACCAGGAGCACCAGCAATCATAACGCCCTTAAAAAGTGGAGCCAATTCACGTACAGTCGGAGAACCCATGGGCATAATGACAATATCTTTTAATGCACTTTTAATATCTCCAAATGTAGTCGGTGGGTTTGGACCATAAGGCATTTTATAATTTAAATCTTGTCCAGGCAGATCTATATGAGTTTCATAGTAACTACGAATCGTTTCATTCACAAGACTTCGTTCTCCTATTAAACTTGACATTGGGGTCTTTGGATATCGTTTGATGATTTTGTTGTGAATTAATTCTGTGAATAAGGATTCGAAAGTCCGATCTGGAGTTATGTCTTTGAACTTTCTCTTCTTTTTCTTCTTTTTTCCCTTTTTACGTTTCTTTCCTTTTTTGCCCTTTTTACCTTTTTTCCCCTTTTTCTTCTTTTTTCCTTTTTTACCCTTTTTCTTCTTTTTCCCCTTCTTTTTCTCCAAATGAACTTTGAGGTAGTTGAGCTCTGTTTTCATGACTTTGTCCACCTTGAAATATTAGTGGTTAATTTATTTCTTATTTTAACATTGAACCAAACTCACCTGATCCCTAACTTCCTTCCCAACCAGTTCTCGTTTATCCTTGATGATAATGTCACTGACATGTTTCTGATCAGGATTGTCCGTCTCATCCCGATGTCTCCAAACTTTGTTATATTCTTTGTTCAAATCGACCATGTCTTCAAGATGAACTGGCGGAGCTAATTTAGCCACTTTTGGTCCTTTTTTCTTCTTTTTCTTTTTCAGCTTTTTCTTTCTTTCCCTTTCCTTTTTCTCTTTTGCCTTTTTCCTCCTTTCAGCCTCTTTTTCCCTCTTGCTTTTCTTTTTCTTTTTGTCCTCATAAGCTTTGGCTTTCTCGAGTACTTCAGGATCCAACGTTTCCGGACAAAAAATATATCGAGAACCGCCAAACTCAGCCTTTGGAATTGTTTTGGGTAATTTTCCCACTGTTTCTTTAATGTGAAGCATCCAAGTTCTTAGCTGGTATTTCATACGCTCAGCCATTTCTGGTCCTTCCATGAATCTTAATTTGGTTTCGAAAAAAATCAAAGCTTCTTCGTAATGTTTTTTGTACAGTTTTTGAAGCTGGCGACGTTTGGCCAAATGTTTTTCAATTTCCTTTTTGACTTTGTCCGCTTTTTCCTTCATGTAGAAACGTTCGAATTTTTTGGATGCGTGGACTTTCCAAGGGGCCCAGTGAATTCCAAGGAATGCTAGTTCTTCTTCTCGTAATTTTTCCACCCGTCTTCGGGCCAGGAATCCGCGGACCAATTTCTGTAAATTTTTTATGTATTTTATTTTTATTGTATGAATTATAAAATCCAATTAAATTATAACCAAAAAAAATACCTGAATAATTACAGCCGCTTTCTCCTCGTTAATATTCGAACTAATAATTTGCTTTGCCCTTTTCTTTCTCTGTTTCTCCCGATCCTCGTCTTCCCATCCATAGCGAACGAACGCATATTCCAACAACCCTTGCCTCTGTCTCTCAACACATTGAATCACTTCAGCAGCCTCAAACGTACCCAAAGTTTCCCATTCTTCTGTCTTGAATCTTTCTTCCTTTGCCAATTTCTCGGCCAGCTCTTTGGCTTCTTCTTCCTCAGCTGCATCCGTCGCTTCTTTCCCATCCAAATACTCATTCATAAATTTTTCCCTTATTGCAATATTCGGATCCCTCAAATAAGTGTAATAGCGTGGAGGAATCAGCTCAATGTCTTCAGGTAACAATTTGTAGTAGTGAATGTAGTCGCCAAAATAATGAAATTCAGACAATTCAGTTTGAACCATTGTTTCCCGAATTTCGAGCAAACGAGCCAGGACGAGGTCCAGGATTGGACGAACAATCAAAAGTTTTTGTGGGTGAACCATTTGATCACAAACTTCGTCCAATTTCTTGTAAATGCTCATGTATTGGAAATACAGGGTCGTGAGTTCATTGAAAAATGCACGTCTATCACCTCCGATTTCTTTTCCATCTTCTCCAAGTCCACGCTCACGTCCATACATGACCCGAAGTTCGGATTGGGCCTCTGCCCACATATTGTTAAAATATGCATGGCTGTCTATGGACTTTTCCAATTCTCCTTTGATTTTTGATAATTTTTTTGGATTCTTGATTCTGGGCGTTGTGTAACTTTGGTCAGCTCCTGCCCCGAGATTGGCGGCTTTTATGGCGGCTCTTTCGGTGGCCATTTTTCTGGTTATTGGGAAAATTCGGAGATTTTGATTTTGGATAATTTCTTTGGATTCTTGATTCTGGGCGTTGTGTAACTTTGGTCAGCTCCTGCCCCGAGATTGGCGGCTTTTATGGCGGCTCTTTCGGTGGCCATTTTTCTGGTTATTGGGAAAATTCGGAGACTTTTGGTTTCAGGAAAATCAAAACTCTTGGCTGGTCGAATTGATCAAACTTTTGTTTGTTTTTGGCTCAGTCGCTATGGGTGTTGTGTTGAGTCGATAGGGAAAGTCTTATGCACTTCTAGTAGATTTCTTTTACATGATAAATTGGCCAAAGTCATCATTTCAAGATTAAACCATTTTCAAAAAATAAAAATCTGAATAGCCCGGAACGCTTACCAGTATGCATTAAAAATTGACGGGTCAGTCAAAAGGAACTTAAGTACAATTCTTTTTCTTCATGATTTCTCCGCCAAAGGGTTCAATTTGCACAATTGCCCGAACCCTCAATTAACTCAAAGCGTAGGCAAGTCCCATTGTGATTGTAACGCCTGCCATTTACGTTGACTAAAATATTTCGCAATATTGTCTCACGGGCTAAATTGAATGAAGCGAGACTGTGGATAATTTTATTGCGTGCCTTGTCATTAAGCAGACAAGCCGAGTCAAGTCAGATGCTGATGTTGTGGAATCCCGTGTTTGTATGACCTCACTGACCTGTCTCAAATAACCCCATGAAGAAATTGAACAATTCAAAAGAATAAAATTAATTCCTTGAAAAGGTGATGTGATGTCGCTGACCCGATGAAAAGACAAAAAATCCTTCTCAGTTTGACTGGATAAAGACACGAGGTGAATTTCATTTCACTGTCAAAATAAATCGAGTGATTTTTATTTTCAAATTAGAGCTGGGTTGTACGATAAAAACAAGTCCACAGTTCTGAAGTTAGAATTGGGTTAAATGTATACTTGGGTAGGAAGAAATGATACGATTAAAATATTTTGGTTGTTTCAGAATTTATTACCTGTCTAATATCTTCAACTTCATCTTGGATTAAACTATGCATTCCTGATTGCATCTAATTCTACAATCTCAGGCAGCCTTTTAGATTTTGTACATTTGAACACCCTTGAAACAATTCTGTTAAATTCATCTATGAATTTTTTCCGCATTGTAATATAAATAATATACACTGGAATTTACACAAGTGGTGATATCGTTCAAGTTGAGGAAAATCAACCAAATCAGACGATATGTTAGAGATTCAAAGTCATCCGTTACTGCACCAGTACAAAGACAAGGAAGGAAGGAACGAGATTTATAAGGCTGGACTTATCCACCAGTACAAGGATAAATTACTTATAAACCCAAAAGAATAAGATGTTGTCAATAACATCCAAGAGACAATGTGAATAACCGTAGATGTTCTATTCTTACAAAACAAGTAGGCAAATGTCTTTGTGATCCAGTATCGATCCAACTCCCAGAAAAATTCTGACCAAATAGCCAGGGTCAATATTGTGAAAGGCTTGTAGCCATGCTATTTTCCTACTAGTATATAATAGTAGCATTCTTAGTTTTATCAACCATGGCTCAAATTTGAAAGATTAGATCTGAGATTTTAACACTGTTACGTATGGAGATTCCCATGCCAAACAGTGTTGAAGAATTTTCAGTTTTTTTCAAAGAAAAGGATACCCTCGATGACCCTACACTACGGGGAATTTATTTTATTTTTACCTTTCCATCGGGTCAGCGAGGAATTTCAAGGAGTTAATTTTGTAAATTTTTGTTTAGAAGATTTTCTATAGTTCATCAGCCGACTGGGCCTATAAAAATTAATTCACCAAAATCAACACCACACATTTATTTTCCAACTTTTTTCTGCTTTCGGGTATAAATTTTTCTATACATTGCAGCAACTCGTTCTAGACTTATGGCTTATAAAATTTGCGTCAAAATGTTCAATAAAAAGTTCATTCCAACTTGGAACACTGGGTGAGTGGAACTGAAAAGTCAAGTACTAAATTTGATCGATAAACCCGTAAAGTACTCCAGCTGAGGTTCTTGAGATTCTGCAGAAGAATTTTATTTAGGGAAATGAGATCTTATTTTTGAAATTTGTACATACCTTATTGCATTTTATTAAAGTTACTTTCGCCCATCATCTGAAAAGAACAAGTTTAGATTATTTTCCTTGCAATAATTTTCCGGTATCCTGACCATACCATTTCTGATGACTTCTAATTGAGCATGAAGTTCAAGGCATTCGAGGCATTTGGCCGCATATTTCTCATTCATTTCCAAAATTTCTTCCCGAATCTCCCCGATTTCTTTTCTGTTAAATTATGTTATGACTAAATATCACTCCGTTTAAAAAACTTAAAAACTTACTCATGCTCTTGATGTAAGGAATCTAAATCGATGTCACTCCGACGATATTTTTGCAAAAACTCTTCTCGGAATTTGGACATTTCTTTCTGTAGTTTTATTTCGTGGTTTTTTCTAAGTGCGTCTAGGGCTGAAAATTAAGACAAAATTTTAATTGGTGTCAAGTTCATGAAAAAAATGAAACATTACCTGCTCTCGTCGCTCGTGTCTCCAAGGCCAAGGCATTTTCTTGCTCAATTTCCAAATCCTGAATTTGCCTCCTGTGTTTCTCTTGTAATTCAGCGCAGACACGATTATTTGCATTTTCCAGCGTTTGAATTCCATTTCGACAGAGGGTCTAGGCATAAAAATTAAATTAAAAATAAAATTAGCATAAAAATATACAAAAACTTTCCATTACCTCCATCGAATGAATCTCCGACTCATATTTTTTCTTCAGAGTTTCAATGTACTCCAATTTACTTTCCATTCTAAAAACTTCATCTTCCAATTCCTTCAGTTTGAAATCACGACATTTAATCTCATTGTTCAATTGTTCGCAATTCTCACATTTGTACCATTCACTATCGATCCGATTGTCCAGCTCATTCAGTTTTAGAATAACGTTAATGAGTCCCCCTTTCTTTTCACTGTTTGGACTGGAAGCGTTCGTGCTCGGAGCACTAGAATAATCCAACCGATTTAGCTTAACTTCCAAATCCGTGATTTTATCATAAATGTCATTTTCAATTTGTTTCTCTTTCAGGGATTGGGATTTGTAGCGTTGGAGCCGAGTTTTGAACAATTTACAATTTTTCTCAGAATTATAAAATTTCTCCGTGAGGTCATTCAAGCGAATGCTCAGCAATTGATTCTCTTCGCGAAGTAATTCATTTTTTAGCTCAATCTCAGAATTCCCAATAATCACATCACTCCCAGACTCTTCCTTCGACTTTTTTATAAATTCAAATTCCAATTTTTCAATCTCAAGGAATCCGGCGTTCAATTTCGTCATGAGGTTTTCAATTTGAAACTTTTGATTTTTGGCCACTTCCCGATTCAGCTTGTCCAATTCTGATTTACTTTCTGTAAACAAATCCTTGCAAATTGAAAGTTTTTCAAAAAAGTCTTTTGGGATAGCCGATTGTAACGCAGATATCCAAATGCATCGCATTCCATTTGTAATTGCACTCAAATTAATTGTATCGTTGTCCGGAGACTCAAGGCGAAATGGGTAATAGCTCCTGGACTCGTATTTGGCTATTGTTGTCTTCGGTTTGAGTTCAAACGTCGTGTGATTTTCTTTTTCTTCTGGAGATTTGTAAGCAATCAGGTTGTGATGTTTTAGGACGAACCAGTATTTTGTCCAGGTGCCCTGTTCAGATTTTTTTATTTAGTTTTTGTAATTTCTTTTTGTTAAAATTTAATTACCGCTGATTCTAAGAGAAGCCATCCCTTGCGACCTCCGTCAGGATTCTCCAATAATCCACCACATCCATCTGGATCTCCTCTCAGCTGGAAAATTTATAATTTTTTTTTATTTTATTAAAAAATTCCAATTAAAAATGAATCTACCACAACTCACCTGCCTCACAAACTGCGTCGTTTCTGCCCGCACAGTTGACTGAATCTGAATCCCAGTCACATTACTCACAGAACTGAGAACAGACGGAGAAACGACATTTTCCTTCAAAGGACTAAATTTCTTCACATCCAAAATCAACGATTGTTTTTCCAATCGAATCGGTGGAGATGGACAAGGAGGAGGAAAACCAACTTCAACAACGGTCAACGCTTGCTCCCGTTGAGGAGAGGTCAGAGGAGAATTTTGTAACAGAATAGGATTTTTAATGAAACGATTCAAAACTCTCATCCAGTTTCGATACTCGTCCGTGCTACTTCCTTTGAGGTAAAATTTTGTGGAAATGGAATCTCCAGAGGAAAGGCAAAAACTGTACTGGTGCAAAGTGGCTTCTTCGGCTGAGACCATTTGCTGAATGTCGGCTAAATTTATGACTCCTTGGGGGATGGCGTCGGGCTGCAATTAGAGGTAAATTATAATTTTAGTACAAGATACAAGATTGACATTAATTTTTTAATTTGGACTCACGTGTTCGTCAATGGAATAGGAAAGTTGCCCATCATCTGTGAGGACGAACCATCGACGCTGCCAACGCTGTAAAAACCATTAAACTCAGTTAAACTCGTTATCAGTTTTCCGTGTTTACAAAAAAGGCCAATGATAAGAGAATTTGCATAGTAAAACATAAGAATAACTCAAACCTTATTTTTGCCCGGACTAAATTCATTCGGTGCGATGAACAGGTGTCCACATTTTATCACGGTCTTCTTTACGGGCTGTAAATTCATGATTAAATTAATAACAAACTAATTTCTTTACTACTCACTGACTCATGGAAAACATGTGATAGAAACTGACTCATTTCTGTTAATTTCCTCCAAGTGAATTGGACTTTCCAAAATTACACAAAACTATCAAATATTTACGTTACCTTTTCCTCATCCCCACCGTAGAGATGTTCCGTGCTGGTCCGAAAACATTGACTACATTTTGCCTTATTAAAAATATTTGGTACAAATTTTGGACACTCTGAAGAACTACTACTACTTTGAAGGACCATAATAATTTGAATGAATTTTTAATCCATGATAAACTTGTCCTCCTCCACTTCAAAGACGAAGGGAGGTAAATGGCAATATGTTTTGGTCAAGACACAGAGGCAAGGCAGAAGAAGAAAATTGGAATCCTTATAACCTACTTTTACTTCATTGCTGCTGCTGCTCCTGCACTGGGTACACTGGGCGGCTTCTTGACTGTTGTTGGTGATATCCACAGCCAAAGAGGTTTTTTCCTTATACCAAAACTCAAATGGGTTGGCAAGTACGAGCGCACATGAGAACAACACCCTATCCATCCGAAAACTTCATTAGTGCGGTACACTACGACAAGGAATGTTAGTGATCTGATCTGACCAAAAATTATTCAATTTTAATTAATTGGATAAATCAAGAGAAGCGCTACAAAAATATGCATAGGTCTTAGAGCGGAAGACATTGACAATTTCTGCTACATTTTCACCAACAATCGGACAAACTAAGAAAAGGAAGCAACAAAATCAATATTCTAGTTCTGATTTTGAATTTCTGAGTCAGGAAGTAAAATTATGTACACTTGTACATTAGATTTACCGGTGGAAATTATTTACATTGGTTCTTGGTATCATTCGAATATTCCATGTCGAATTTTTTTAACTTTGTCCTCTGCTAATTCTGAAAAGTTGGCAGGTAGGGATGAGTGAGTTATCTCGTGCAGACCGATTTCTAGTTCTTTGAATTAAATGCATTTTTTAATTTCAGAATGCTCATCAAGGTGATGTAGTGCAAAAATACAACGAAAACAAACCTGATTGCAGTAATAATTTACTGTCTGTTATTTTGAGATTTCTTAAGGCTTCTATGATATGCATCCTACCATATTACATTTTTTTAGAAAAGCGAATTACAAACAAATCTCTTAACGAAGTTTGATGATTAAAGGGTGTTCCCTACATGTTTATGGCTATAAAATCGAGATTTAAAACGGAAGACCTACTTTAGAGATACCTGTATGCTCCTTGCCTGCCTCTGCTCTAAGCATCCCTCAATTGTATTTATTCACAATGGGCAAGGGGAAATCCAACAATACAACACACAAACAGGCTGAGGCAGGTGAATAATACGCCTCAATGCTTATCTAGCTTAATCCCATAACATCCAGGCTAGAACGTGATTTGTACAATTTTGTCCTTAATGAGCAAGGGTGGACATAAATGGTATTAAAAAAGGACAGGAAATGAAATTCACGCTTTGTAGTAGAATTTTGTGAGCAAATCATGCGAATGCACTTGCAAAGTACATTTGATAATTTTGCTCAACTATCCAAAAACACTTTTATTCCTTCCCTTGAGGTTTACAGCGTGTTCGATTTATACACTTGATTTTCAGGTGTAATTCTAAACCAAAAATTCTGGAGTTGATTTGAATTGCAAATTGTAAAATCACAATAGATTCTCAGCTAGCATCGTAGTTTTGACACAAGCATTGGAATCAAATTCAAACACTGATTATGAGAAAAATTATGCAAAATCCAAAGTCTTAATTTAACCAATGGCACGTTCCGAACATTTGCTCATGTTTCGACCAGAACTCTCTTTGAACTCTGGTACAAGGAACAATGTAAATTAATGTTCTTTATGAGGAATCACGGTAGGTTGGGCGTGAATTCTAATTAGAAACATTCCAATGTTAAAGTCTTTCTAAAGACGTAAATATTGTCGAGTTTAATTTCATAGCATGCATTTCAACATGGATTAAATTATTAATTGCGATTTTCCATGTATTAAGTCCTTGGAATTTCACTTGAAGCGTCTAATGCACTACCATGTAAGCGAATGACAAATTTTCCGTTGTTTTGAGAGTTGACAAGTCTATGGAGTTGAATGCATTAAAAAATGACAGAATAATGCCTAGTACGTAATTCACAATTTTC
>WJEZ01002062.1:0-14725 GCA_009869925.1 Thalassaphorura encarpata | reverse complement strand
TAATAATGTAATTTGGTTAGCTTAGCTAAAATTTAGAATTCTAGAATTTACTGGAAGATATGTTGATGCAACAATGGCTGCCAAATTGTGACTAGAAAAGTCAACCTTCTTTGAGGTGTCAGAATTCATTTCCTTTCCTCTTCCGTGGATTTCAAAGAAGAAGTGTTGGTGACAGACAAGGAGAAGAAAAAGAGGAAGGAATGTCTTGAAATGAATATGACAGAATAAATATATGAGACTAAATTTGGTGTTTTAGACAAGAATAAGGCCCATCTTTCCAAGATCCACTTTTCTTTTGTAAAAGGTATTTCAAAGGAAGGACCTCCCCATGCTTGCTTTCCTCCTTTCCTTCCTTCTTACAGCTTCTACTTCAATTTTGCCAGAAGAATTCATCGTTCATTTGCATATTGGAAGCAAAGAGAATCCATCTCTTCTTCCTCCTGCGCTACTTGAGTTGACATTATCCACCATAAAGATGCAAGACAAAGATTCTATTGGAATTGAACCATTTAATCCTCTTCCGTTTAGTCAGTCCCAATCTCCGGATGCTATTATTATTGACTCTGATCATTTGCGAATCAATATATTTCTTGGCTCAGAAAAGTTCTGTAATGAGCATATTTATATAGATATGTTATCAACCATGAATATTATAGTAGTTTGTGCAAATACATTGTTGCAAAAATCCATAAATTGGCAACAACCTGACCTGACCTGACTAAGTTTTGCAATTGGTTCAAAGAAAAAAAGCCAAGCCAAAGAGATGTGGGAACGGGAACGTCAGCGGAAATGATGTCCTGTTGTTATTTCCTCACGAACAATGGGATTTCCTTGACTTCCGTGCTTCCGGGGCCCAACCCCATACACTTTTTCTTTCTTTCTCTGGTTTTGCAATCCAAAAAACTCTATTGTACGTACGTAGGTTGGAATAGAAAAGTGCACCGACCATTTTTTTTTCACTATCTTTTCTTGTCAGACACAAAGCTTAGCTGAAGAGTACATAACGTAACGTAACAAACGCAACACATGGACATTGGAACTTGGACTATTGCATTTCTGTTCAGCTTCTTTCTTTACGTGTGACTGCACAACTTTTTTTTTTATTTCTTCCTTTAGCTTTTCCCATGCTCTCTTGACTCGTCAAGTCAAGTTTTCCTGGCCTGGCCTGGCATGGAGTCCCGGTCCCTTGCTTTTGCTTTCCCAAAAGTTCGTTTTATGTAGAAATTTACAATGACTTTGTTCGTGGCTCAAGCTAGTTTTTCATGTCCGCTGCTGCTATTCTTCGATTTTGACGTTGGTGTTAAACTAGGGTTCAAGGTTCTGGAATCAATCGTTACGAAATAACACTTGGGTTGAAAGGGTATTTTAGGATATTTTTCAAGCCATTATTAGGTGTCATCGTTAGCACTCTGCCCTCCACGTGGAGGTTAGAAGGAATTCTTAATTATTTACAAGGCGAGGCAAATGCCATTGCTAATAATTCCACAACTTGTCAACTTGGGAGCAAGTGCCACAGGCAAGCCCTGTTTTTTGTACTTTGTTACAAACTATAATAAAAGTTGGAGGCAATGGGTTCAAGAATTTCATTAAAAAATGAAGTGGTTCATGGGAAATGTAGCTGTAGCTTGGAGCAATGGTGTTATATCGGATCAAAATTGCAAAGTCATAGCCACTGTGTTGTTACCCCTTACTGGCTAAGCCTATCAAAATGGTCGACATGTGTCTCAATTCAGATATCATTAGAACCCTGAAATTTCGGAAAAATCAAATTTTAAGATTTGGAAGACGAGGGAAGAAAATCTCTAGTTCCAACTGAATGGGGGAATAAAAAAAGGCAATAGAAGTATGAAAGTGCAAAATCATGACCATGGCCATCATACGTATACGGGTACAATATAAGTTGAGTATAGGGATAATAAGGTGGTTGGTGGAGTCGTCTGGAGTTTTCCTTTGAAGATTTGATCTTTCGTTCCGTGGTTGCTTCTCAAGAGCTCTCTATAGTAAAAAAAACTCCCATGAATTGGCCATTAGGGGATGAGTCCACACTGATTTAATGCCCTTGTCCACCATTTTTCTTCACCAGGAAGGTAACGTAAAGTTAAAGTGGGACTTTAGAAGAAAACGGCGCATTGCACCCGAAACCTAAAAATTTTACTCAAGTTAGGGTTCAGCTCAATAGATTTTGAAAACTTCATTCTTTTCCCATCTGCAGAAAAATGGATGCCATAATTTTGAGATTTTATTTCAAATCTAATCAGACCTCATAAATAATCATCATTGTAGACTCGTTGTCAAAATTTTCTTAAAATCGTCGGTTACCTTATAAATTACGATAGAATTTTGCAATAAAATTCGCAAAAGTATAGTTTTGAATATTTTAGCTGCTCACAAACAGAATTGTCTAGATTTTCCTGAAATTTTTCCTTTGCTTTGGTTTGGTGAATGACTCGAGTTTCCTTTATGTGTTTCGACTCGACTTGGGGTAAAAATAAATGGGATGTGAACTGACGGACCGACTTTTTTCTACGATTCCTTGTCACGAGGAGAGAAGTTCATGACAAAAATCAACACACTTCATTTCTCACTCATTCCTTCGTCTCTAGTCCTAGGAGCACATCGACAGTTAGACAGACAGACGACAGAGTCAACACAAGACGCCAACCAGCCAAGGAGGAAAAAGTCTATAAATGTCCTATTTTCATCTCAAGATGATATGGCCTTTCGTGAATACACAGATGAACATGAAGGAGACTCTTTTCTGGTTCTTTTTTTTTTCTAGAAAAGAGATACAAGGAAATCACGAGCGACTTTCACTTATTTTATGACCCATTTTCTCCTACTCACTTCTACCTAGTGTTTTTTTCCTCCTTTCTTCAGACTTTAGAGTGGCGAACTGAGGCTTGGATCGAAAACTTTGTACAGCTACGTACGTATCTTTTGTTCTTTCCTCATAATCTAATACATTCACCTCCTCGACTTATTCCCTCCTGGGCCCAATAAACAATTGACACGATGCATGGCTAAAGAAATTGTAGCTTGCAGCTATGCCACCTAAAAATGCCATATCATTTTACCCTTTAGAATTTATTACTCGCTTCTTCAAAATTGCCTTTAAAAAAAATGATAAACATGTTCAGAATTTCGAACTGACTTTTATTGCTTCTCTCACAATTGTGGTCCTGTCATGACTTGTGAGTGAGACGATGAAAATCCATTATGGTGAAGGTAATAATAATCAGTTCACTTTGTCTGTGTTCCTTCTTCTCTTCCTCATCATTCATCAAATCTTGACTTCTAAACTTACTCTTGAGCTTGACTTGAGTTTAGTTCTCGGGATAGACTTTTCTTGTGTAAAATCATATTTCGGAAGTTCAGGTTGAAATATGCGTAGGTCTTACCACCGTTGGTATATTACTTATCAATTGAGCTGATTTTTTAT
This sequence comes from Thalassaphorura encarpata, assembly GCA_009869925.1. Classification (NCBI taxonomy): domain Eukaryota; kingdom Metazoa; phylum Arthropoda; class Collembola; order Poduromorpha; family Onychiuridae; genus Thalassaphorura; species Thalassaphorura encarpata. Next base: position 11,286 of record WJEZ01002062.1, on the reverse strand, counting down.
CAATTATCATCATTGTCATCCAAAATTATTAGTTGGTTCGTAATTTGAGACAAATTGTTCCTGAATGAACTTTGTAATGTAAATAAAAACTACATTTGGAAATTGTAAAGGAAATGTACACACTAAAGGGCGTTATTTGGAATTAATGGAAACAAATGTAGAAGAAAATTTGAGAAATGTCGTCTGAATACTAAATAAGATTCTCTGGACTACTTTCCCTTTCAAATTCAAATTCAAATATCCAATCCAACCAGGCAGGCAGGCAGGAACATCATGGAGTTCCCATTAAACCTAAGGTTTCTTGGGTGAAAGTCGAGTGAGTGAATCCGAATAAAAAGTCATTCGAAAGGAAAATGAGATGGAAAACAGCAGGGATGAGAAATGTGAGGAGAATCCATGATTTATTACGACAACCAAATAAGTGTATCATCATGGCAGCTTAACTCTTTTTATTCAAATTCTTGAGCTAATCCCAAGAAATGTGAATGTAGCTACATTTACACTACATATATTTTTATATAAAATTGAGTTTTTTTTGTAATAATTATAATATTTTTTGATTGTAGATAACCAAAAATCAAAATGAAGTTGAGCTGTTCCGCTTACCAGGCAGGTTGCTCTAATGCTCAGAAAATGCTGAGCGGGCATATGCAGAATTATGGAGCTACGAGCTCCACTGCAGCCACGACTACCCAAGATTCAACATTCCCACTCAAAATGCCTACTTGGAAGGTAAGTAATTTATTTTCTTCTTAATCTTATTTAAATAAAATGGTGGTGGCCATCAGAGGAGTCTAAAATTGAGTTTCATTGTGTCTCATAACGTTAGTCACCCAATGACTACATATGCACTATAAAATGATGCTCGTACAATTTAATTTGATAAAATGAAGATGTTTTAGTCCAAGGAGGAGGCAAGCCTAGAATGCCATGACATCACACGAACTAAGAACTAAAGCAAGTTTCGTGTCTAAGAAAGACTTTAGAGTTAAGCTAGAAGAGCTTTTAGTGAAGTGGAACGAAAGTAGAGCAAAGTATGGAATTCCTGATCACCTAATTCCTCCTAGGAGATAATTTCTTCTGTCAGCATAGCTCCACACCCCACTACTACTACTACTACTGGTTCAACCTTTCATCCCCACATCACATTTTCACTAAGTACAAGTACTAATTTCTTTCAACTCGTTTCCCTTGGCTCAACACATCAGTTTTATTACGACTAGGCTCAGAGACTTTATTTTAGATCGTCCTCGTTATCCTAATTATATATCACCCAATTTTTTCTTTCTTTTATTCACAATCAAGAAATTCGATCCTTACAAATAAAATTCTAAAAGCTAAAGTTGTCAAGTTTAAACCCTACCACAACTTTTTGAACAAATCGAAGATTCTCTTCGTCCTGTGTGGGTGAAACGAATAGTCAGAGTTGATTACCTTCTCATAGTGAATCACGTTCATTGTCCTCAATTAATCAAATGCTCTAGAAACATTTTCTACCGTAGGAGCAAATTGCAATGGAAGGGTTGAATGGTCTGGATTCTAGATTCAGGGATTTCAAAATTGTAATTCAAGGCGTTCGTTCTTCTTCTCGCCTTCCCTTTGGTTTCGTTTCCTTAGGATCCGCGTCATGCCATGCCACGCCACGTTCAATTAATTTGAAGCTAGTCTCTGAAGGTCGTGTCATTACGTGCGTAGTTGAGCTTATCTCAAGCACGTGACACCCATCAAGGATTATTCTTAACTGGTTGGGCTAGGCCAACGTTGCAGCTGGAGTTTCTAAATGGTTGAATGTATAGTGGCACCATCTACGTAAGCATTTAAGAGATTGTCCGATAAAATTCTTTCCTCATAAAACGTAGCACTAAATAGAAACGTACGTAGTGTAAGTGAGTTTGGGCGGATCTGAGGTTCCAACATAACAAAACCTCAGAATGATGTATAGCCGGAGGTCTGTTGGAAGTTTAAACTACAAGATGTATTTAGAGATGTAATGTTGAAAAAATGGTCTCGAGAGAGTCCTCAACCTCGTAGATCATTTCCGCGACACTTGGTTCATCTTTTTTACCCTGCTTCTTCTTTGGGAGAATTGCCATGCCATTACTCGGGGTTCCAGGAAATGTCAAGCGGTGAGTACAGTAGGTTCCTTCCCTTGGAAGAAGAACCTTGGACCAAGCAAAGCAGTTGAATTGCGCTGAAGGGACGACTATGGCTGAATCTGGATTGCGTGCTTCTATGCATCTATTTTAACTCAAGAATTGGATGTGGAGAGAATGAAAATAAATGGGTGCCATGAGTTCCATCCGGTTCATGTACTTCTTCATCTTCAACTTTCTCCATCCTCAGGACCAAAATCATACCTTTCTTCCAGCCACTCAGGGTAGAACCACTATAACAAAGGTTCTGAGGGGTTCGTCGTCCTTTTTTTATCTGGACATCCAAGAAAATTGGTCAATCTTTACTTCACTTCAATTCTCATTCGGTCTTAGGGTCATAGGTCATCAACCAATGGGGCAATTCTTTGAGCTACTCAAAATTTTACATTGTATTTCATTCAAGAGTCAAAATACCCAGTTTCTATTATAATGCTTCTTGATCGCATAAGGCACAAAGTTGCCTAAGCTAGAGAATAGTTCTAATACTAAGCTGACAACCGACGAGTTGGGACTAATGTGCACAATACACGCTGGTGCACAAGGAATTATACAACAACTTTGCTCAAATATGTTTTAAAGTAGTTTTGTAGTTTTACCCCTGTCCTGTATGAGGAAAGATGGAAGAAGAAGGAAACTGAGTTTGGAACATTGAATGACATTATGTTTATCGACACTTCCATTTTCATTATTTTGTGAGTGAGGTGTCATTTAGACTTTGTCTCACTTCTCTAACTCTCTTTCCAGAACAAAAAGAAGGAAAGTAAAACTTTTCATTTCAAATGAAAATCTGATTCCTTGTGTCACATAATTTTGTCTCAATCTTACTTTCTTATTTTGTCCTTATAACTGTACTAACTTTTCTTTCTATACTTCTACCATCTCCATTCAGTACTATTCGAAATAACGACGTGTTAAAGCTGGGAAGACCATATTTCATGGGATTTTAGACCCTACGAGAGATGCCGGAAATCTGATTCGGATCTTTCTAATTATCTCTCTGAAATTGTTGCCAAATTCTACAAATGTACTAATTGCTAGGATATGTTAATAAATAAAAGTCGTTCACACCAATTCATTTATCTCCAACTGCTCTGGTCGTGGCTTAACTATTTGGCGTAGCGTAATCGCCTTTAAGAAAGACATTAAGAAAGGATATCGGCGGATTTACATGATAATTACTGTACTGCCATGCCGTGCCGCGTTGCTTACATATATATATATATATATTGAGATATATACGCAAGGAATGCTTATTTCAATTCAAGGCATAAGGCAACCACTGTCCTCCGTGCAGCAAGTATTTGAATTTATTTATACAGAACAATTTTGTAAAGTATTTTGGACCTAAGGAGTGTTGGCGACAACTGTTCTTCTATAAAGTGAAATAGGAATACTTGATTTTGTCCAAACCCAACTGTTTCGACTTCTTCTTACAAAAGTTTGGGCTTGAGGCAGTAGGTAGTTGAGTTTGAATGTTCATAGTACGAGTATACGAGGGTACGTACGAGTAAGTAATTCAGTCGTGTTTCAAGTCGGGAGAAAGTGTCAAGAGACAAACCACATCTGGTGGATTCTCCATCCCTTGACTTACTTCCACTTCACTTTTGCCAAATTTAGGGATGGTCGGTCATACATATTTCAAAGCAAAGGTTTTTGCACCACTTGCCTATTTCCTTTGTTCATATTCTCTACTACTCTGGGTTTCAATTCAATTTCTACGAGTGACAGTTTCTTCAATTTATTGGTCAAATAAATTTCTAAAGTGAAAATCTGCCTTGAATAAATACATTTTTTTCTAAATTGTAAAATAAATGTCAAAATTATATTTTTAAAATGCCGGAAATGTAGTCAGAAGTTTTATGACGATTATGATTCGATTTGACACGTGGAGCCATATGCTTAGTCTGTCTCTATATAATCTTTGAGTTAATTATCCTATCCAAATTTTATCTTCAAAAGTTCCATGTTATATGTATGCTTTGAAACCCAATCTACTTTCATGCCGGAAACTTGGATGGCTAATATGGCGAGGGACATATGACAGGATGAGTGAGATGAAAAGTGAAATTAAGTTAATTAGTAACCACGGGCAGTGATGATAGGAAAGGAATCAGATGCCCAGGCAAGGCAGTCAGCCACACGCAGTCAAATCCAATCCAAAGACAAGGACTAAAGCCCTGGACTAATTTAAAGTTAACTTTTCCTCAAGAAGTTGTAAATTAGTAAGGGATATATTCTCCGAGCTTCAATGTAATTTATAAATTGACTGATTACTTTTTCTCCACTCGACCCACTTGTAATATGGCTAATCTAATACGGCCAATCAAGGATAATTTCAGTTTTTAATAAACTACCTTATTTTTTAGCAATTCTTTGAAAATAAAGTTTTAATTGGAAATTTTTGTGGTATGAATTTCTTATGAAAATAATAAGATTTTGGTAAATACTGCAAAGAAAATTCTTTAGATTTACATTTATATAAATTGTCCGTGACTGATTTCAACCTAAGAAAACTAATTCTTTTTACCCCTCAATCCAAAGACTCGTTCAATCATTCCTCAAGTATTTCAATCCTGCCCAATTGCCATTGCCATTGGCATTGTAAGGGTTTTTGGCTTTTCCGTTTCCAAAAATCAAATCGTTTCAAGTAGAACCTTGTCTTGGTGAAGAATCGAATCGAGGCGAATAGGAAGAAAATGGGAATGGGAATGCTGGAGGAGGACTTGAGTACATTTTGCTACAATAAATTTGTCCATTCCATGTCCTCCTTCATCCACAAAGATGAGAACATCTTTAATTGGAAAAGTAGAATTGAACTCATGCGGAGAAAACCCTTTCATTTCATTCTTCTTGCTCTTCTCCTTTTTTTTCATTGAATTGTCATCCAGAACTCAACTCGATTCGACTTGAGTGCCTGACTCCAGTTAGCCAAGACAGGTTTCCCAATTTGAGAGTGTCCTTCCCTTCCCCTACACTACACTACACACAAGGGATTCTTGAGGTAATGAACTTTGACATTTTCTACTTCCGAAACTCATAACATCATTTCTTTTCTTTTGTTCTTCATTTCTTAACGTTATGACTAATGGTTAAAACTTATGACATGAAATTTTCAAGGTGCTTAATCTTGGTGTTACTTAATTTTTTGAGTAGTTCAATTCTAATTGTTGCTGTAGAAACTCAAAACTTCTCAACCTCTGTTGTGTTAAGCTCGTTAAGTGCTAATTGAGCATTTGAGCCTATGCAAATATATTTGTATGCAAAATTTGATGATCTGCTCCATTATCCTGGCATGCATAATAATTTGGGTAGGTTTTTCTTTTCTGTGCCTGACATGAGCACGTCCGTAGGGTTAAGGACTCACTAGAAATCCATTTTGTGGTCCTAGTCAGTCAAATTTGGTTTTTTATGATGAGTTGGTTGACTGGAGGGCGGAGTTTATTCATGCATTTGTGATTGTGATCATTTATTTTAGTCCAAAGAGTTTGTACGTGACTAGTTGAGTTTTTGGGATGAAAATGAACATTGTTCCGTTCCATCTTTTCCTTTCCTCTGAGTAATCAGTCGTGGGAACCCCAATCATTATTCAAGCAAGCATGCAAAGGACCAGGCATTACAATTTTCCTAACCTTATGAGATGACAATGAACTAGCAGACTAGTGGAACGAACGTCTGTTCTGGAATAGTGCCATTTTTTTTACCCCTGAGGAGGATGGAAGAAAAATTGCAGTGCTAATGTTTTTGGAAATCATGTCATGGATTAGCGTCAGTTCCAGACTTACTTTTCTCGATTCTGCATATGATGCCCAGGCACAGGCATAAGAATTACGTGTTCTTCTCCATGTCATTTGTCTGCAAAAACTTTTCACCATTTGCGTAAGGGGTCGGATCCGTCCGTAATTTTTGGCTTTGGGAAAGTTAGGAGAAGGGCAATGGAAGATTTTGTCAAAGTTTAAATTTCTTCCAAGGATTTGGGAATTTTTTCCAAAGAACCTGATTTGATTATTCCACATCAAAGATCACTGACAGGAGAATGGCATGAAAAAATACATGGAATAAATGTAAAACAGGTGAAAAAATCCCATGTTCTGTGATACGTAATAATCTGGCAAAACTTTCATATTCGTCGTCGTCATCTTTATTTCTTCTTCGTATTAAAACTAAAAGTAAAAGTTTCTTTCACTTTGTCTTCCTGGGACAAGCACAAGCAAGGTTAAGGATTTTTGCAACGCTACGAGCGCTTTGCTTTAGCTCTCGTCCCTGTTTTACTTAATATTTGAGTGGGACATGAGGATTTTAGTTTACATGGATTTCCAGGTAAAAATATCTATGTGATGAAAGAAGAGATGGATTATAGAGATCATTGGAACAAATCAGTATTGATTGAATGCGTTTGTGAAAGTTGGTCGAGTTTCAAGTGTGTGGGACTCAATTTATCCCCAAGTCCTTCTTCTTCATCCTTTCTTCTCCAAACTCTTCAGACTGAAAGCAAAAGTAAAGCAAAGCAAAGCAAAGGTTGTTGAGAAGGAGGAGGAAAGAAAAACCACAGATAAAGTAAACACATAGGACAGACCTGGGTGGTCCTTCAGGAGGACAATATGAAATAGAATTGAAAATAATGGCAACATCCCATTCAAAACACGTTAAAATAGATACAATCAAATCAATCCTGTATGATCCTCCTTGTTTCAATTCCCAAATCTGAAATCAGGACGTAGGCTGACGCTTCATCAATTTTGAATACTTTTTTCCAAAATTTTTGAACTATAAAAATCAAGTTCATGTGAGATACTCGTTTATAATGTCAGACTAAGCGATTGGAGCTGTTTAATAAAAATCTTGAGAGACAACGTTGGGTTAATGGAAAAATATTTGCACTCCAATGAACTAACAAGTTTATGAAAAAAGCTCTACAAGCACTTGTTTCACTTTTGCCTCAGTCTCAACATTTTTAGAAGAGAATGAAGAATTGCTTTTAGCCCATGTGTGTAGAATTATTATTTTATTATTATATAAGGCGTTGAGGATGTATAAGCCGGCGCCGAACCAAGCCAAGGCAAAACTTGCTTCTGTTTCCTTGGATGAATTTATGTGTATTTTGGGGCTGAGCCCGGGCTGACTGGCTGGATGGCTGACCAGGGAAAGAAAAGGCTTGTGAAGCACAACTGTCAGAGAAAATATTTACCAAAGGGAGCATTGGACCTATAGCTAGAGGTACAGCAAACAGAGCTAGAGCTAGAGTCCTTAGTGTGCACATCCGCTTCCTTCCTTCCTTCACCTTATTTTGATTCCCAAACCCAAGTAAAAGGCGACCGAGGAGAAAATAAGACGAGCAAAATTGGAAAGCACGCACTATTTGATCTAAAATCACATTCCCGGAAAGTGTCATCCTGGAAGGAATGAAGGAAAGGAAAAAAACATTGGTTCAAGTATGGATTTATTTATGATCACATGCAGAATGACGGATTTCCAATATTCGAATGTGCAGCAAGCATATTGTACAATTTTTTGCAAAAAATACATTTACTCTATAACAAAATCAAGAGATGTATTTTGCTACTCGTTCAGTTCACACCCAATGTGCTGATTTTGCTCAAAACAAGATTAACAACCCACCCACCAGGTGCTTTGGTTTTCAATTCTGTTGACTAATGAATTCAGGAAATGAGAACGTGTCTACACTGCGTGTTGACTTTGTGAGGGTGTTCAGGCATTGAGGATTAGTAGATAATGTCCGACGGGTCATGTCATGGAATGTTATTTGCTTATGAAACCAAAGGATTGGACTTGGACTCAACACCAGTTCCAGCTCTAGCTCAAACGTGATGATGATTTGGCTGGAGGTGACTTTTGGCTAATCCGTTCAAGTGTGACGTGAGCGTGTCCAGAACTCTGGCTGCATTATTTGGAATTGGGTGTTATTTAGGCGGGTTTTCGGCTGGGTGATAATGAGGATGTCAATGTTGAGTTCCAAACCCATTTGGCTCTCTCCTGGAATGACTTTCCTCTTCACAGATCACATTCCGCTTCATTGTTCAAGGAGTAAAATGGGAAAGATAGTGTCATCTCGTTGATGTGAATCCATAGATTCCTTTACGTCCTGTCCTCTGACCCAAGTCCACCAAAATAACGATAGTTGTTTGCATTCTCCGCCTAGCCTAGCTTGCCTGGCTCTGTATTTGTTTACTTTTATCCACAATTTATTCCACGGGTTGTCCCACCCTTCAAGCCATTTGAAATTAAATCTCACTCACTTTGAACTCGCCTGGTTGTGGCATGACTGGAATTATTCGTTTAAGGCAAATATGCAATTGCAACGCGCAACTAAATTCTGGAAAAGTTCATGGAATCAAAGATTTAAATTGAACATTATCGAAGCTAGGAATTCAAATTGAATGACTTTTTCTGAGGCATTACGCTATTGGGGTAGATTTACAAAAGTAAATTTAGTTACAGAAGTCATGGGAGCAAATAAAATTCACACCATAGGTCTTGAAGATAATCCTGGACTTGATAAAGATGTCTCAAAATCCTAGAAGCGGGAGGGCAGATGAAGTAAGACATACAAACTGAATTTGGAATAATACTAGAGTAGGGCAGAGTTCATCAAGGGAATAAGCAAGTTGGGTTTGAGTCGAATCAGGAAAGGAAAGAGAAAAGTTAACGACCCACTTGTCTCATCCATGAAATGTGAAGCGAATGTTTAATTACCCGTAAACCCTCGTAAAGTTGGAACCAACCAACGACGCCTGCTGCTGCTCCTGTCTAGCATATTGCAATGCAATGCGATTCTATGAAATGCCTCCCTCTTTTTCTATTGTTGGTGCTAAAAACCCTTCCAACTAGTTCAGACGTGTCTACAGGATTTGAAATTAGGGTGCGAAAGTACGAACCAACTCAACACCCGGCAGACCAAGACCAAAGAGCCTCTGGGCTCAAATTAACTTTAGATGAGGGGAAAGTTTGTCAAAAACTAATTGAAATTAATTTTTGAGCACAAACGACAATCTGTTTGACGTGCTGCGTTCAAATATTGACAACCTCATGCCTTCCGCTGCTGGCGGCCACGGCTAATTAATAATCTCTGACGACTTTAATTAGATTTTATGTTTTAATTTGAAACAATTTCATTTCATCATTCGCCGGAGGGGGAAACAAGCTCAGCGAATTTACGGTGGTTAGTTTAGCAAGCGTCTAGTAGTCTCAGTCTGGGCACTGGACTCGAGTGTGACCGACCGAGTCGTTTTCCAGGAGAAAGCAAAATAGGTGAGGAAATGGAAGGAAACGAAACGACGCTAATGCCATATGATGACACAAATTGGAAACGGAGCACTGGGATTTCCACTCGTCGCCTTCGTTCTTCCCCAGAAGATGTTCCAACAGCTATCTCCAACCATCCAGCGCGCTACTGCTACTCCTGCTCAATCAATACAAACTTCCAGGCCTCTCCTACTGTACTAAACCCTACACGTACACTTTCTCCTGGAGAAAGTGCAAACATTAAGCATTTCTTGTTGAATGCATGAATTAAAAACGGCATTTTATTTTGCAATTCAAAATCTGAACTTATTACAGTATTTTCTTAAAATAAAATATTTTTACTGGCAAAATATGTAAGAAATATGAAATTTGTTCATAGCAACTTGTCTTGAGCTAATCAGGCATGAACTGCTGAGACATTTCTTGAAAGTTAATTTCTTGAGAAGTTTCAGCTTTGTCTTGATTTTATTATGACAGATCTTAAGAACTTTTCAAAATTTGGACCGATTCTATCTAATTAATTAGGAATACATGCAACAAAGGCCCCAATTAACTTTCCCGTTCCTTGACCTCCATTTAATAAACAAAGACGCGACGTACGCTAAAATAGGTAAGAATTATGAAGTTTGTTCTTAGCAACTTGTCCTGAGCTAAGCAGGTATGAACTGCTGAATTATTTCTTGAAAGTTTCTCTCCTTAGGAGTTTCGTTGTTTCAAAATTCAGATCGATTCTATCAATTGATTAAGAATACGTGCAACAAAGGTCCCAATTAACTTTCCCGTTCCTTCACCTCCATTCAATAATTAAAGACGCGACGTTCGCAATGGTTCACTTGAATCACTGGAGAATCGATTCAAGGGCCAAGAAGCTTTTTGCTATTCTCATTGCCTAGATCATATCATCCCATGAAATGGTGAAATGTTCAATTACAGAATAAACAAAAGGAGTCACAATTACAATCACAAAGTTCTCTCAACACGTCTCGTCTCACTCAATTTCTACTTTCCTTTTCTTTCACTTAAATTACATTTCATTTCCTTTCCTCTGTTTCTAAAACCCCTTGAGAAAATCAAATGAGAGGTCAAGAGAACAACTTTATTTTATTTTATATTTTTATTCAAATCATCTTGGTGCCTCCCTTATGTAAAATTCTTTAGTACTACTACGTGTGTGCATTAAATCTGAATTAGTATTCTCTCAAAAGGTTGGCCAGGCCTGAAATTGGAATGATATGATAGTGGTAGTCAAATAAATGATTCACTCGGAAACAGAGCAATTGAATTGAATTGGTTGTAGACATGAAGGGGTTCGTCGTAGTAGTAGTATAGTATGTACATGCATGCAATTATTAGTTGGATTGGGTCATAAATGGTGAGATAAAGTAAACGTATTTCCCCAGCTTGCTTGGCTTCGGACTTATGGATTTGGAAGAAACAATAGTCAAATTGCGAGCTAAGTAATTAGTTTTAGCCTTATGCAATCCACTCTAGGACTTTGCTAGATGAGTTGTGCAATAATATTTTCACTACCAGAAGGAAATGATGAAATGAAATTGTGTACATGAAACTTTTCATTAGAACCAGCTCAACTGAATTAAATGCTTTGCTTGATAGTTGAAATTGAATCCGATAAGTTGAAATGAACGGACGTGAGCTCCCATTTATAATTTTTTGACATTTTAATCATGTACGAACGTGCGCAAAAGACTAATCTACTCATTTCACTATGCACGCACAGTGCACCATACGATAAGACAAAAATAACGTAAGATGATGAAATTGGCTTGAAAAGCTTAGAAAAGAGGAAAGTGCTGATTTCAGAGAATTGAGTTTATACATGTGGCAGTATATCAGATTCTGGTTCAGAATTGAA